>VZTF01005564.1:2403253-2419376 GCA_013397755.1 Cnemophilus loriae
TGACTCATCATATGAAGAATTTTACAATCACAGATAAGATTTTATCAGCTGTTTTCCAGCTTTACAGATAGTATTGTTTTCTCCCAAATATCTTCTCGTCGTTAATGCCATCAATAGCACGCAGAATATATAAGGAGCTGTGGTGGAATTATAGTCCTTTTTGTTTTAAGGAAAGCAGAGGAGCCTTGGCAGCATCGATTTGCATCACTGCCCCTGGAACAGCCTCTGGCTTCTCCCTAAAGATAGTATCTAAACTGTGAAATTCATTAAACAGACTCAGAAATGGATCAGGTTATTTAAAACAACATTACTAATGGCACAATATCTCAGCTGTCTGCAGCAATAGCGAACATTGTCTCAGATAGTGTTATCAGTTCAGGACACCCGCTATGAATATTGATCCACAGCTTGTTACAGCCATCACTTGCCGTCAGGACAGGTCAGGGTTGAAACCCACCTAGCATCAAAGCAATTTAAAGACAGCACTTGGGCTGAATTTTAATGCCTGAGCTGGGAAATGGACCAACTTCAGAGTGCTGGAACTAATCTGTGAGTGTGTGCCTTTCCACATGCATGTATGTTTGTAGGTTGTTGTGGATATACACGTGAAACTGATGCTCTTTGAACATGTCTTGTAGCTCACAGATTAATCTCAGTGCTGTAATTTACATTCTCAGCTCCTGCAGACCCAACAACTCGAACAGAAGTATTTGTAGTCTCACATATACCAGATTTTTTTTCCCAGTTCACCACCTCTTGCATCCCCAAAACCAAGATTTAGCCACCTGTAGCTTCTGTGTGTGAACTCCTCAGGTCTGAACTCCCTCCTCTTCTACATTCTTGTGGTATTCTACCCCAGAGGCTGGTGCCAAATGGGCTCTTGGATAATTAACAGTAACAGTTACCTTCAATCACATCACCCTTGCACATCATGATTTCATCTTGTTGCTCTTCCCTTATCTTAAGGCCTTTGCCAAGAATTATTTGTGAGCCCAATTCTGCTGAGGCTGAGACAGCTGTGAAGAGGAGGAGGAGGGCTGTGCTCTCCATCTTTCCTTAGGAATACAAGCAGGTAGAGTAGTGGATTCCTACTGAGGGCTGCCTTCCCTGGCTGAAGGGTGCCTTTCCCGTACCTGTCTGATTTGTGGCACCAACAAATGCTGAAATGCCAACGAGGGGGAAAAGCATCCCCCTGAGCAGACACAGCTGTGCCAAAATACACTGCAAGCACATTTTCAATAAGCAGGGCTGGCTAGAAGTGGTCATAGGGCTGGTGCAGAGTGGGAGGCTTGGCCTGCTGTCACCTACCCTGTCTCAGTTACAGCTATGAACAGGCAACAAAGTGTTTTCCCCTAAGACAAGGAGGATTGCTCAGTGGGTAGGAGTTCCTCCAGCACAGGCAGGCCTCAGTTTCCCTGCCTACTAACTGGGAATAGTGTGAACACCACGGGTGAGTTGCAGGAATTTGGCCCAGAGTCTAAACCACACTGATCCCAAGCTGCTCCCAAACGAAAAGCTGCTCGTTTCTCCCCAAGGACCAGGCAGTAGCTTCACATCTCGAACATCAGCCAGCTTCACATCTCGAACATCATCAGCAACATCTCTGTGGCTGCTGGCACAGGGAGCACTTGGAGCTTGGATCCCGCCCGGCGCAGCAGAAGGATGCAGGAGCCGTCCCTTCCTCTCTGGGTCCCTCTGATCACGAGTCTCACCCCACTGGACCCGCACTGACCAGGGGAGCTGCAGGTGGCTCAGAGGAGGGCGAGGGGACAGGTGCAGCCGGTGGCTCTCTGGGCCCCGGGGGACGGGGCTGCCGCCGGTGCAGCCGCATCCCTGCTCCAGCGGAGGTGCCCGGGGCTCCTGGCCGCCCCCGGCCCACCTCTCTGCGCGTTCCCCCGCCCAACGCGGGGCAGGTAACCGGAAAGCCTCGTCGCCGAGAGGTTGGGATGAGGGAGGCGCCCGCTGCGCCCCCGCGGAGCCAGCGCGGCGGGGAGGGGGCGCGGGGGCGGCGTGCCAATGGCTGCGNGCGCCCGGCGCTGCGCTCCGCCGGCTCCGCGCTGGGAGCCAGCAGGTCTCCGGGAAGCGCGGAGGGTGGGGTGGGATGCCGGAATGCCCGGACCGCGGGGCCAAGGCGGCCCCCATCCATCATAAAATCTCCTTCTCCATCTTAGACATCCTGGATCCCCAGAAATTCAGCAGAAGACGCGAACCGGCCTCGGGGAGCTGGGGCAGCGCCCCCCGCTCGGGCGAGCGGGAGAAAAGTTTGGGAAGAGTTGAAGTAGGAAAGGACGCTGCTGCTCCCGGCAGCGGGAGGAATAAACTAGAGGCACATGGTAGGAACGCGCTCGAGTTTCTCCGGCCGGCGCTGGCGGGGTGCGCAGGTGGAGGCGCCGGCAGACGGGGACCCCCGGCCCCGCGCCCGGCGGGACGCGCTCCCCGCGCGGGGTCCCGCAGGAGCGAGGGAAGGGGGGCTGGAACTGGATTTTAAGTCTTGATGATGCAAAGGGAAAAGTCCTCGATATCCGTGTGTTCTGCCCGGCTGCCGGCGTGCGGAGCATCCTCTGCCGCCCGAGCAGGAGGGTGCACATCAGGGCGCGCCGCCGCTCCATCCCGGCGCCGGACGGGCCGCGGCTCTTACCGAGGCACCGCACGGGTTTCTTTTCCCCCGCAAGGGCGGCCCCCCGGCGCTCCTTTCCCCGGGGCGGCAGCGGTCGGCTGCCCCGGCCCGCGGGACGGCCGGCTGGGTAATTGCTCAGCCCGTCCCCACCGGAGGATGCCTTAGCTCCCGGTGATCGATATCCTATTACCGACTCCCGCCTATCTCCTGCCCGCAGCTTGCAGGTGCCCACTTCAAACCTCCTTCCCCCGGCCTGATCCTAATATTGTTCGATTAAAACTTACCTTTAATAGATGACATCTATCGATCTGGCCCTCGCAAATCTGAAACTCCATTAGCGCAGGGATGGGGAGGGGGGGAGGGGATTTATTTCGCTTCAGAAGGGGACTTTAATAACTTCTTTTTTAATTGGTAAGAAATCCATATCGACGGCTCCCCCCTCCCCGCCGCGGATGCGGTGGCACAGCGGGGGACGCGGGGGGGCTCTCGCACGACGGGCGGAATCTTTCTCCGCTTTATTTTATTTTTAATGATTGCCCTTATGTTGGGGGGAGGGAGGAAGGGATGCCGGAGCAGAAGCGCGGGGTTCGGAGGGGGGCCGGGAGGAGGGTGCGCTACCCCCTGACGAGCCCCGCGATCTCACCTAGATGCGCACGCCCCGGCGGAGAGCGGCGCCGAGGACGCGGGGCAGGAGCGCGACGAGGAGGACCCGAGCGGGGACGGGACCGGGACCGGGACCACGACCTCGCCCGGGCCGGAGGAGCCAGGCTCGCCGCGGAGCGCCCGGCGGCGGCGGGCAGAGCCGGGCTGCGGGAAGCCGCGGCGGGCGCGCACCGCCTTCACCTACGAGCAGCTGGTGGCCCTGGAGAACAAGTTCCGAGCCACGCGGTACCTGTCGGTCTGCGAGCGCCTCAGCCTGGCGCTGTCCCTCAGCCTCACCGAGACGCAGGTGAAGATCTGGTTCCAGAACCGCCGCACCAAGTGGAAGAAGCAGCACCCGGGCGCCGACGGGGCGGCCTCCGCAGCATCCCCCGCGGCGGCGGCGGGCGGCGGCAGCCCCAGCCCGCCGGGCCCCGCCGCTCTGCCCTTCCAGACTTTCCCTTCCTACGCCGCCACCAACGTGCTGGTGCCGCCGGCCGCCCCCTTCCCGCTGGGCGCCGGCCCCTTCGCACCGTTCCTGGGCCCCGCGTACCTCGGCCCCTTCTACGCCCCGCACATCTGAGGTGGCAGGGCCGGGGCAACCCCCAGGAGCAGGAGCGCACCTCAGCCCTTCTGACCCAGCGGGGAACACCGTCATCACTCCTGCTGGTTGCGTGGAGATTTGAAGTGTAAGAAAGTTGATTTTTCCTAGGCGTCACGGCAGCATGCTTAACTTTGACACAGAGAAAAAAAACCCCACTGTAACCACTGGATTTTATTAGCACGTTTGAGATGTAATTATAGGTGTTGGAGATGGGAAAAGTAACCCTCTTTACACATGCCTGACACTAATTCCCTGCAGATTCTTCTCCAAGTTCATTGTTAAGATGCTCCTCGTTGCTGTTCGGCTTGCCAGCACATGTCTGAACCCTCGAGGGCTCGGGAGCTGCGGCACTCGTTAGCACCGCTGTGATCCTGATGCTGATGAGGGTGCAGGCGGCCGTGTCGAATCCCAGGGATGCTCGCCAGTGAAGACGTCCCCAGGCTCTGACTGTGCTCATGGGACTCTACTGAGCCCTGGTTGACCCACGTTTCATTATCGTGTCTGAAAACTGCCAGTCGCGTTTTTGGCACCCTACCTGCAGGAGAGTTTTTGTTCGGGAAGGTGCAGGAAAATGCAGCTCCGTGTCATCAGGAGACGAGAAGGGAATCTGCCTGGTCAGTGGGAAAGTGTCCAACTGCTGCTCACGTCCACGGCCTCTCTGCCTTTCTCTGCAGTTCGTTCCCAGTGACTTCACAGGTTTTGGATAAGAAGTCTAAAGATCATTCTTTTTGCAGAGAACATTTGTTCTTGTAATAACACAGCATTAGTGCCAAATGAGGCAGAAAACAAAACATAAATCAGAGAAAATGATTACATTATTCATTTCTTTAAAAATGGGGCATTTGTGGTAGAAAGTAAGTAAAACACAGAATTTCCAGCATGCGGAGACCTATTTTCCATAACAGAGAAACACATGCTTTTTCTGGTTTTGCTCTTTGGAGCATTTGTTAGAAGAAAAATCACATTTCATCTTCATCGTTACAAGCACCGGAATGAAAAGGAATTTTAGCTGGGGGCTCATCTGTCCCTGAACGGACGAGAAGTAATTGGTTTAAAAAAATCTGTCTCATGCAATTTTACAAATTATTACAACACAGTATTCCAGACTGTATCCTCTTGGTCTCTGACAATGCTTTAAAGTACACACTGGCTTTCCAACCAAAAAACTTAGCTCATAAATCCTGTCTAGCTCTTGTGTTGGTCTAAATAAAAAGGGTTTTTAAATTACTCCCTGTTTAATTGTTTTTAATTGTACTTGGATGAAGCACTGTCTGCTTTGTGGACTATTTGCCCACCTGGTATGGATCTTGACAGTCCCTGTGTTGCACGTCAGTGACTGAGGGTGATACCTCATCTCCTCCAGGCTGGCTGCGAGGAGATGATTGATGGGACAACCCTCTCTTGCAAAAATCACCCTCCTGACTTCCAGCTTTGCAGGGATTGAGGGTGTGAGAGCCACAAGCCTAAGCCTGGGCCAGCTGAAATGACCTGAGGTTGTCTTTCCACACCGAGAGGAGGTACCCGGTGTCTTCTCAGTGATTTGCAGAGCTGTTAACAAAACACAAAGTTCACCTCAGGTCACGGGTTTGGAAGTCATAGCTGCTGTATGAATGTGTTTACTTGCAGGTTAATTAAAGTAACTTTTTAACCCTAATTTAAGTTGGAGTTACAAAAGACGGGGTCATTTCAGCTGCTTGGGGTGCATCCAGAGCTGCTCTCCTTTCTGGCCAGGCAATCAGCAGTCCCAGGAGCCTGAGCCGTCGGGTCCCACCACTGCTGACAAACTCTGTGTCCACTTCTGGCCACTCGAGGGCAGTTCAGAGCTCAAGCCCTGCAGGAAGGGAAAGGCATTCCTGCAGGCTGGCCTAATCCATTTTCTCTGCCTCAGTTTAGGACTAACTAGACCTAAATCCTCTGGATTTTTGTGGCCTCCTACTTGTGATTGTCATCAATGTCCATGCAAAAAAGAGGTCTTGATATCCCTTTGCTGTCACTCTAAGAGCACGATATGGTTGGTTACCCACACTGTACCCAGATCCCTGGTAAAAGACAGGCTTGTGCCCTGGTATGGTCATATGGTGACTTCTTTTCCTCGAAAAGTGTAAATCATAGCAAAAAACCAGGGAATGTTGCAAGTCAAAATAAATAGTATAAATTGTCTCTTCCTTTAAGATGTGTTTTTTGCTGTTCATAAACCTTTCAAGTCTCTGCTTTGCCAGCAATTTTACCTTTGCCAAAACTGTATTAACTTTACAGGAAATATTGATTCCTATGGAAGACACTCTAGCCTTTCTTTTTTCTTATCACTCTGTTTAGTCACTTCTAGCCCAGATTCCCAAAAAATGTTTTACAGTTATTTCCAGAGAACACAGCAATCATGATCCCCACTTTGCATGACCTGCACCTCTGCATGGCATTGGAAGGGGGATGTACATCAATGGGAATGCAGATTTTGTGGCTCTGATCCCAGGCCACCAAACTTTTCCTGGCTAAATGCTTCCAAGCCCTTCGGACAGACCCTTCCTTCCCTGCTTTGCTGAGAGGGGGCTGCTTGGGTGGGTGATTCTCGTTAGGGATGTGGTGACTGGGCACTTATTCCAGCTGAGGTTCCAGGCAGCCCTGGGAACAGCACTCGCTGTCAAACTTTGCGTTGCCCAGATGAGGCCATTTGCACTGGTAACACTTCTGGAAATGCCCCACTGAGTATCCATTATCTCTAACAATTCTGAATAAAGATTTGTGCAATATTTTCAGGCACAGACAGAAATTGACTTTACTCACAGCTGAATATAGATGTTAAAGGGAATCACAAGTAAGTCCTATGTGTAAAAAGCAAAAAATGCATCTATATTAAATTAAAAGAGCTTGGAATTCAAACGCTCCAGACAGAACAGGGAAGTTAGGAGCCTCCCTCATTCCTAGGCAACCTGATCTAGTGGGTGGCATCTCTGCCCATGGCAGGGAGTTGGAACTTGGTGATCTTTAAGATCCCTTCCAACCCAAACAATTCTGTGATTCAGCACCTGCCAGTGTCTGCAGTGAGCAGGCAGCAGCAGCTGGGTGTCAAACTGCCCCAACCACTGCCAAGTCCAAGTCCAAGAACCAAAAAATCACTTTGGGAACCGACTTCGTTTAACCTGATAATGAAACAAGTACAGGGAGGCACACTGTGACATCACAGTCAGGGAAATGTTAGAAATGTCAATTCAACCAGGCTTTCAGATCTGTACTTAAGAAAAATTATCCACCACAATCCATGCAGTTGGGTTTGTGAAGTTGGAAGAATGCAATGAAAAATTAAAAACATTGAGGAACTAAAGATAAAATGTATTTATTGACATGTCAGTGACCAAGCATTTTTCTTGAAGGAAATCAATGTGATTTGTTGCGTAATACATGACTGGAAAATTAAACTAAAGTCTATTTCCTTCCTAGCAATCTCTCTCTTATTCTCTCTCTCATTATTATTAGAACATCTGTAATAAGATATGTGCTACCTACACACAGGTTCTTGAGGTGAGAACAGACTCCCCTGTTTTCCACCTGTGGATTTTTCCTCACTGAGATCAAGTAGGACCACGGAGAGAGAGCCAGAGATGGCACAAGACAAGGAGCAGAGAGACTTCAGAGGTCTCTCCTACTCTTCCTGCTTCTGGCAGAACAGTTCTTTCAAAAGAGACGTGATCACTGTTTTTTTTGGTCACTGTGGAGCATATGAGTCTCACCTCCTGGTGGCAGCAGATGTTGGAAGGTACATGGCAGTGTCCTCTGGTGACTCAGGAATGAATGAGAAGTGTTGCTGTGGTCCCAAATATCTCTTAGGAATGGGATCAAAGTCTGATTTTCAGCAGCTTTACAACTCACAGGCAGACGAGACGTCTAGCAAAATATTTGGTGGGTGAGATCCTCCTGAAGAAAAATTGATAATAATGTTCTTGCATCACTAGGCCTGAACATAGATTTTGTTTTCCAGTGTGACCCTGTATCAGCTGAAGTCACCTTGATCTTTATAGCACTTTGTCGTCATGGCAAACTCACATTGTGGGCCCCATTTCTGGTAGTGCACTCAGTAAAAGTTTCTGGGAAGACAATGATGTGTACAACTAATTTATGAGCTGCTTGTTACAGGTTTGCTTTATCCTCTTAGCTGGCATCTTTACAATGTTGCTCACAGGAGATGTGATTCACGCAGCCTGTAGCAACACT
This sequence comes from Cnemophilus loriae, assembly GCA_013397755.1. Lineage (NCBI taxonomy): Eukaryota > Metazoa > Chordata > Aves > Passeriformes > Corvidae > Cnemophilus > Cnemophilus loriae. Next base: position 2,411,320 of record VZTF01005564.1, read on the forward strand.
ACCACTGCTTTCTACTGTAGCACAAATATTAAACTCCATTTCTCTTACATTTTCCCCTTCAAACACTGAAGAGTTCCCAAGCTAGCTTCTTTCTCAAGCTGATCACCTCTTTTTCTGTGTTCTGTGTAATGCCACAGGAAAAATGTAATTAAAAATGTGGCATTCCATGGGGCTTAGGCACGCTGTAACACTGCAGAGGGATTTTAGCAGTAGTCAAGATTTGTGCTTTTCCACTGAGCAGCCTCTGACAGACTACTTTGAGTAATACCAGATCTATGTACAAGATCAATACAAATAAAAGATTTTTCTCCTTTCCACACATGCTGATTTATTATAGTAGCTTTGATCATAAACAACTGCTACTGTTTAAAGAAAGATGCCTTAAACATTCATTAAAAAAAAAGAGAGAATATATGAAATTACATAAACTTTGCAAAATGGGAACCTTAAAAGATGTCAGGTTTTGTATCTGTGGGTCTTTAAGAACGTGACACAACAAACTGAAAGTTGGGTGAGTTGAAACCTTGTCCTCTCAGGTGAGGTCAGTTCTGTGATGATGTCCCAACATCTGATACCTCCCGTGGTGTTTGTGGGTAGCCACCGGACTGACAGCTTTCCTTATCATCCCGTCCCTTCCGTGGAATTACTCTGCAAAGCACAAGTATTGGTGAATTCAAGAATCGCTCCATTTCACTGAAATTGCTCCAGAAGAGCAACTGATGAATCCTAGTTCGGGTGGGAAAGGACCTTAAAGACCATCTAGTTCCAAATCCCCTGTCGTGGGCAGGGAACTCTGATAGACAAGGTGCAAAGAATGGATTCAATTCTTTACTAGTTTATTTGTCCCTTCTAAAGAACAGGCACTTGATAGTTTAGGAGTAGGTAATTTCTGTCAAACTCTTTCTGAAGATTCCTTTCTTTTGGCAATATGCTTTCCATATTTCCATATCTCAAGGTGTGTGGTTTTTGAAAACAATTATGATGAAAGAAATTGTCTTGAAACAATGGATAGAAAGCAAATTCCTTTGTCCTAAGATGTATCAAGAAAACTTTTAATTTTCTGAATTATCTAATATTCTAGAAAAATCTAAGGATTTAAATGTTTAGTCCTGACTAAAATTTAAAGTCCTGACTGGGGAAGTGCAGGAAGTGCCAGCACGTCATCCTGGGGTAATGACAAGTGGCATTGATGCAATAGGTCACCTTGCTGATCCTTCACCTCAGTGATGCCAGGTTAAAGCCTGACCTGGTGCATTATGTAACTTGTCCAGTGTCTGAGCACAGCAGCCATGAGGTCAGAGCTGAATGCTCACCATTTAGCAAGGTTGGCAATCCTGGTGGCAGCAGTGTCAAAATCTGCAACAGCAGGACCAGTGGGGATGTGTCATGCTGGAATTTTGAGAAGTTTCTCAGCTCCAGAGATAAAGCATATCCAGATGTTCAGTGCTCAGTCCTGAGATTAACCAAATTGACAAGGTATTTATTCTTATTACCCAGTTAGAAGTATTTATGTTCATTTGCTCTGTGCTCTCAGAGCTGCCATCTGGGTCAGATTTTCAAAGACAGGAGAGCATTGAAAGGAGTTTTTCTAGAAATCACTGTCCTGATAAAATCCAAGAATGAGGACTGGAAGTTAGGCAGCACCAGGTCCTCAGGCTCCAAGTCACAATACATTTGTTCAAGGAAGAAGCAAGGTCACGTACAAGGCACATACAAGGTCACATACAAGCCTGAAATTTAAACCAAGTCTCACTCCAATTTTCTTTGGATTTTCTTTTAACATTTCTGAGTTTTATGCTAGAAAATACCAATTATAAAGCTCTTTGAATCTGTCCTGGGAAAGCAAAAAAAAAGTTGTTTTTCCCAAGCTCTCTCCAATTTGTGTCTTTTTGCTAGTATGATATCCAAGGAATGTGATGCTCACCAGAAATGAGTGTAAAAAGGCTCATTAAATTAACTACAAGTTCAAGAAATAAAAGAGCTTATAATTTACCTTTAGGTTTCACACAGAAATAAAATATCTCACCCCATTTGTGGAAAGCTCTGGCTGTAGGTATTGTTGAGCTGCAAAGCAAAATAACAGTTGAAGCTCAAACATGGGGAACAAAGCCTGAGAGAAGACAGCAATTTAAATTCCTTTGATTCTGTAATTCAGTTATCTATGCTGTCATCTAACAGAGTATCATGGAAATCTTTGTGAAATAAGCCAACATACAAATCAGGGAGAATAAGTACGAACTACAGCTCAAGGTTTATATTGCAAAAGGAATATCAGCTCTAAGGGTTGTTTGTAGTGCTTTAAGATGGGTTAACTAACACCCATCCAATAAAACAGCATTATTCTGAGGGGGTTGTGCTATGCTTTGCCAAACTATCTTGAAAGATATGAGCTAAAAGAGAAATTTCTAAGTGGACTTGAGAGGCAGATCTGCTTTGCTTGCATTACAATTTGTTGCTGCACTGTTCTGACATACTGCACTGTGAAATATTCTAGCTGTGCTGCAGGAAAGACTAAGCTTTCATGTGTTAATGTAGAGTCCTACTGTCAGTAAATAACCAGATTAACACGATCATGGGCCATGGAAAGCCATTTTTCTATATAAGGCACTATGAACAATCCAATAACCCCACCCTGTGCCTGAGAGCGTTGTCCAAACGCTCCTGGAGCTCTGTCAGGCTGGGGGCTCTGACCACTGCCCCGGGGAGCCTGTTCAGGGCACGGCCACCCTCTGGGGGAAGAGCCTTTTCCTGATACCCAGTGTAAACCTCTCCTGACACAGCCCCAGCCGTTCCTTGTTCCTGTCCCTGGTTACAGAGAGCAGGGGTCAGTGCTGCTGCCCTCTGCCCCTCATGAGGAAGCTGTAGGGTGCTATGAGGTCTCCCCTCAGTCTCTTCTTCTCCAGACTGAACAAACCAAGTGACCTCAGCTGCTGCTTGTATGGTTTCCTCTCCAGACCCTTCACGATCTTCATAGCTTCCTTTGGACACTTTCCAGCAGCTTTATATCCTTCATCATCAGACTGGGACTGAAGGTTGAGTTCCCCAGGGCAATGTTAACTGCGAGGTTTGCCTTCAAACCTGCCTGTGGCTCAGAAGAGTGCCTATTTTTCATTTTTGCTGAGTGGCAGCAGAGTTACAACAGGAGGAGGAAGGGGGAGGCATATCCTTGTGGCTTTGCTACAGGTGGGAAGAGAGGTGGGACTGTTCTTGCACCAGCTCTGTAGATGTGTGCTGGTTTTAGGTAATGATGAACTCGCACCTTGAGCCTCCTGGCTTGGGTGAACTCCACATGCAGCCTGTGCTCTGACGTGAGCAACTGTCCCATGACACTGGAGAACTGAACACTGCTGCCATGGGGCAAAACATCAGCTCTTGAGGAACTCTGGACGTTTCCTGCAGCATTCCTGAGACAGTGTTTAACCTGAGTGAGAGCCCTGCAATCCTGCCATGGCACCAGTGCTTGAGCTGCTCCCACGAGCAGCATGTGAATCCCTGACACACGCTGAGCTTGTGCAGCCAAATCGACACACAATTCCCTGTTATTTACTCTACCTCTAAATAACCACAATAAGTGGGACGCAATTCCTCAGTCTCTTCACATGCCTAATTCCCAACAAATTCAATGAGCATTTCTGCCAGAGACAGAGCTGCGGAATTACTCCTAACAACTGGCATGACTTAACTTGTTCCTTCTTATAACTTTATGGTTTACTTACATGCCAAATTGTATTTTCTAGATTAGCAGAATGACTATAATAACCCTCTTTCTTCAAGTAGGTCAGAGTTTTCCTCTTTTCTGCAGGGCAAATTACTGTAAAATGTGAACATTTCATGGATTTTCTTTTCCATATTTTTGTTACTGTCATGTGGAGTCTTTTAGGTATCTACAGGTAACTAAATAGTACATATTAAGCTTCTGCTTTTCCTTTTTCATTCACATGAAATACTTCATCTAGCTGAGAGCAATTACTTCAAGATCTACAGTAATAGCTGCTACTGTGCACAACGTGAACGGTTTAAAATTCCAACTTGATAGCATTTAAAGAAGAAAAGTGGATATTTTTTGTGTCTTGATAATAATTACCAAAAACAAAGGAGGAAATAACGTGAGCCATGACAGGACTACACTGATTCTATATAAAACTGATCAGGCTTATATTAAACAGAGCTTTGAAGGCACTCTCTCTCAGGTCTTGATTAACCAGATTCCAGTTTGAGAGTTCATATTTCTAATTTTCAATCTCAGAAACAGTCCGTATCAGCTTTAAAAAATACATTTACATATAACATCTGTGCATTCCATATTACGGCTGTATCTTCTTCTTTCAGACTTTACAGAATCCAAAAGCAAGCAAGCCCTTTCTTGCTTGAGGGTTGCTTGTTTGTTTATTTGCTTGTTTTTGAATCTCTGCCTTCCAGACAGGAATCTGCTGTTTTCCTGCATGTCTGGCTTCTGAAATCACCTTTCGGGGCAGTTTGCCTCCAGCTCCATGAGGCAGAGCTGAACCCAAGATTCAGCACTTCAACTGATCTTGGTTGCCGTTAATTTGCATTCTTTACATTTTCAGATGTGTGTTTCCCTCATATGATAGGTGCTACTTAATCCTTTGGACAAGCTTTGTTCTTTCTGTATTTTTCTGCTTATTCTGAAAAGAACAAGGGTGGATAAATCTAAACCAATTTGGAGGCGAGTTTAAGAATAAGAGCAATTAAAGGCAGGTAAAAGGCAGCTCTTGAGTTGAGTCTATGAAAGATGAAAGGGATGTAGCTCCCAGCACATTATTTTTGCAGCTAAATAGGTAGAAGGCATCATTAGCATGACTTGAGCTAACAGATAACTGATCTGCCATGCTAATGAAATGCCAAAGGAAAAAACAATCTAACCTTAAACCTACATTTCTTACCTGGGAAAATCCCATTGATCTCATGGATTGCAAATCCTGGACCATATCCTATAAGGCTATTTAAGAAACGTGAGTATGCAACAAATAAAATTACGCGGTTTTTTTCCTTACACCAGAGATTGTAGAATCATGGTTTGGGCTGGAAGGGACATTAAAGATCATCCAGTTCCAAACTCCCCTGCCATGGGCAAGGACACCTTCCACTACCTCAGGTTGCTCCAAGCCTTGTCCAAACTGGCCTTGGACACTTCCAAGGCTAGAACAGCCTCTCTGGGCAACCTGTGCCAGGGCCTCACCACTCTCCCAGGGAGGAATTGCTTCCTAATATCCAATCTAAACCTACTCTCTGGCAGTGGGAAGCCATTCCCTTGTCCTGTCATTCCAGGCTCTTGTCCAAAGTCTCTCTCCATCTTTCTTGTCAGCTCTCTTCAGGTACTGGAAGGCCTCAATTAGGTCACCCCAAAACTTCTCCAGGACGAACAATCCCAATTCTCTCAGCCGTTCCTCACAGCAGAGCTGCTCCATCCCTCTGATGAGCTTGGTGGCCTCCTCTGGACTTGTTCCAGCAGGTCCTTGTCCTTCCCATGCTAGGGACCCCAGAGCTGGATGCAGAACTCCGGGTGAGATCTCACCGGAGCGGAGTAGAGGGGCAGAATGAGCTGGGACAATGTGCAGTACTCAAAGCAGAGAGGTCGCTGCTTATTCTCATCCTTAAAATTGCAGGCTTTTCACAAAAAATCACAACTTCAGCTAGAAATAAAGGGGTTTCAATAGCTCCTAGATAATAACTGCCTTTGGACTTAAGAAACTGGGCACGATACAATTGTGTATTCATTCAGCAGTCACGAGTCTGAAATATATTTTGCAATTTAGCACCTAAGGCACAACCTTTTGGTGCTTTATGAGCTCATCTTTGGCAGCAGATGTAGGGCACTGTTTGCTGGCAGAATTGGGCTAGTAGGAGACACAAACATATTAGCAAACTGAGCCTGACTCTCTGTGTGTTTATAAAGAGCTCAACATCATCTGTTCTCCTCCCAGCCCTTGCTGCATTCAAGCTGACTGCACACCGGGAAAATTTTCTCCAAGGGCGTTGTTCTCCAAAGGCATAAGTGGTGCTCCCCGACATCCAAGGTTTGAGCAATTTGGTTAGAAGATATGACAAGGTTCAGGAATATTTTCAAATGGCTTGCTTTAGTGAGGGGAAGATATGAAAATTCTCTGTGTGTCAACTAGGAGATCATGTTTTCTTTGTGGAAGAAATAAATTCTTTTCCAGCATTGATAAATTTGTCTGGGCGATTTATGGACAAAGAGCAAGAGGCACCCAGAATTCACCACTGCTAAGAGTGAGGGGTTTTTCAGTTTGGTTTCTTTTTGGGAGGGGTTGTTTTTTTGTTGCCCTTCCTAATGGGGTGGGTATGATAAAAAGTGAAATATTGTTTGTTTTCTTCTGTACTCTGCTCTTGTGAGATCCCACCTGGAGTGCTGGAGCAAGCCCAGAGGCCACAGTGATGATTACAAGGATGGAACACCTCTCCTATGAGTAAAGGCTGAGAGAATTGGAATTGTTCAGCCCAGAGAAGAGAAGGCTTCGGAGAGACCTTAGAACCCCTTCCAGTGCCTAAAGGGACTCCAAGAAACATGGAGAGAGACTTTGGACAAGGGCATGGAGTGACAGAACAAGCGGGAAAGGCTTTCCACTGACACAGGGCAGGGTTAGATGGGATATTGGGACGGAATTGTTCCCTGTGAGGGTGGGGAGGCCCTGGCATGGGGTAGGCCAGAGAAGCTGTGGCTGCCCCTGTAAGTGTCCAAGGCCAGGTTGGATGGGGCTTGGAGCAACCTGGGATAGTGGAAAGTGTCCCTGCCCATGGTAGGAGATGGAACTGGATGAGTTTTAAGGTTCCTTCCAACCCGAACCAGTCTATGAGTTTTTTGGATAAAACCAGAATGTTTTATGAAACACACCTCACAGCTCCCTTTAATCATCCAGATCTTCTGGTTACAAAACGCTCTCCAGGTCTAATTGAGCCCGGGGAAAGGTCAGGGTTGTGCTGGCTCGTTCCAGCCTGTTCCTGCTCACCTGCTCGTCCCAGCTCAAAGCTTCTGCTCAGAGCACACCGGGCCCTCCTGGACCTCACCCTCCCCACATTCTCCCTCCTCTCCCAAGGCAGCAGAGCCTGAAGTTCGGGGTTCCATCAATGCCCTTGCATGTGGAGAAGGGCAGGGCACGGGGACGCCGGATGGACCGTGGCGGACGGGGGAGGAGAGTGGTGCGTGGAGGCAAAACCAGCTGGCATAAGAGCTCCATGAGAAGCTCCTTAGCAACCTTAGTGAATCCCCGGCTGTTATTTCGAATTGTTTTCTGTTCGCCATGTATAAAAAGATCGGGAAAAAGCTCATGCACATCTTCTGTGAAGAGGAAGGTCAGGGCTGGGCACACACAGAGCACTTGTCATCACATCCCCGGACAACGTGCAGCCTCCAGCGGAGTTACCACCACCACCCCACACACTTCCTATTCCCGGGAATGTTTTCCCAATTCCTCTCAGGTTTTTTGTCAGTGCTCGCCCTTTTCTACAGTGAATTCCTCGAGGAGACAAGCGCGGCTGAGCAGCGACAGCGGCGGGAGGGCGCTGGGGGTTCATCCCGCCAAGGTGTCTGGAGGGTTCTGTGACTGCACAGATTGCTCCCAACACTAATTCGGCAGAGGGGAGCGGAGCCCCCGCTCTGATGAACGGGGCAGCCGGTGTGAGGGATGGCGGAATGCGGTGAGGGAAGCGGGAACGGAGCCCTCCCCCTGAGGGCCGGGGGTGCCGGTGCGAGGGCCGGGGGGAGNTCCTGCCTCTCGCTGGGCCACCGTGCCCCGGTTCTGTCCCGCGGCCGGGGAGGCTGCAGCCGGCCCCGTCGGCAAGGCCCCAGGAGCGCTGTCGCTGTGCGGGGAGCGAGAGAGGTGACAGCCCATCCCTCCTCTGTGCCTGTGTCAGCCCCGCTCCGCGATGCCACATCCTTACCTCTGCAGTGTCTTTGACCGTGGCCTTGGCAGGGAGATGGCGAGCGGGATCTGGTATTTCACCGCTGGGTTTATTGCTTTTCCTTTTTTTTTTTTTTTTTTTTTTTTTTTTTTTTTTTTTTTTTTTTTGTTGAAATT
>VZTF01005564.1:2419433-2438976 GCA_013397755.1 Cnemophilus loriae
ACCTTATCCCTTTCTACAACTGCCTGAAAGGAGACTGTAGCCAGGTAGGGATCGGGCTTTTCTCCCAGGTAACAAGTGACAGGACGAGAGGAAACGGCCTCAAGCTGTGCCAGTGGAGATTCAGGTTGGACATCAGGAGGAATTTCTTCACTGAAAGGGTGATTTGACACTGGAAGGGGCTGCCCAGAGAGGTGGTGGAGTCTCCATCCCTGCAGGTATCCAAGGAAGGACTGGACGTGGCACTCAGTGCTCTGGGCTGGGGACACGGTGAGGATCGGGCACAACTTGGACTCGGTGATCTCGGAGGTCTTTTCCCACCTCGGTGATTCTGTGATTCTGCGACTCTTGTCTGGCAGCCGAGGTCCTGAGCTGTTCCTGCTGTGGTGCTGGTCTGCAGAGTTAGCTTGGCATGTCCACACTGATGTCCCTTCTGCTTGTCCCCTTGAGTGTTCACCCCTTTCAGCTGGCAGAGGCTGAAGTGGGGCACCAATTCCTCTCTGCTCTATCAACCTGAGTGTTTTCATGTGTTTGACAATATCCCCCATTTACCTTGGGGTGTTTTTCAGTGTCAGGTACATAGAGCCATTCAATTTACCCGTGCGGTCTGCAGGCTCCTGTCTGGATAATCTTGCTCAACAGTTGAGCAAAGCTGTTAAAGTGTTTTACAGCTATGTTTTGAGTGGTTTTTCTATTCTGATGCAAGACCTCTTCCAGTTGGTGTAATTCTCTGGCTTCTGATTCCTGTACTGCCTGCTGCAGTGCACGATCATATTTCTCACTTCCTCACAGTTGGTAATGAGTTTGATATTATTTCATTTTGTTTGGTTGTTTTTTTTTTCCTATTGAAAGCGCCTCTCCTCTTTCCTGAAATTTCTGCTCACCTTGTCATCAACGCCAAATTTTCCCCCTCCTTTTAACTCCAGATTCATCTGTAATTCTCAGCTCTACTCAGCTCTTCTGCATATAATCTTCCACACCTTGGCTAAAGTGATGGGGCCTCACTAGCACAGTTTGCAGGGCAATTCCATTCATGGAGGAAAAAGCCCTTTTAAAAAAATTTGATGAATATTTTCCAACCTGAAAGAAGTAAAACAAGAACCTCAAACTGGGGATCTGTGATTTTTCATGCAGAAAGGTACCTCTGATACAGGGCAGATGAGAGTTTAACTTCTTTGTACCTTTCATTTCAGGAATGTCTGGAAAATCTCCAAAATCTAGAAGCTTGTGATAGGATTAGCTGTTCTGCCATGGAGGTGTGCCAGTGGCCAGGATGTTACAGACCAATCACATTTTAGGTGTTAAGCAGGTTGAAATTTTGAGTCATCAAAATTTTTTCTTGCACAGAGAAGTATTTGTCTTTTTTGTTTGCAAAATCCTTGAATAATGATCTTGAAAAGCATTAACACAAAGGGCTAATCTTTAACAGTTGGAAACATGCCCAGAGTCGTGCAGCATTCATCTCTTGCTGGAATGGGGAATATTGACTCTTCCTAAACACTCAGATTTTGGTAGATGGAGAAAGAAGTCTTTTGGCTTTGGTTAGAAGTGAGGAGCAGCAAAGAATTACCTGAGGAGTCTGCTGAAAGAAATGCCTCTCTGTTCAAGGCAACATGTTCAGAGTGCAGATCTTTTCCAAAATAAATTAGGGATAAATCCATGACTTTATACTTCTGTCTCTGTGAGCAGCCTGAAATAACAGCACCCTTGTGTAAGCCATCCTTGCATCCTCCTGTCGGTATTTGATACCTGTATTTTGGTTAGGTTTTACAGTGTGCTTCTGTTAGGTGGTGCAGCAGTGTCCAGGCTGCTCAGCTCTTCAGTTTGCTGTAGAGTGTGTTACAGAGGAGGCTGCATTTGATAATCAGAGAACCTGTTGTGATCTGTGATCCTCCTTTGGGGATGAAACCTTTTTGCCAGTTTGTAATGTTCTGTGAGACCAGAAAGCTGAGCTTTGGGAACTCTTGGCTCTCTGCTGTTCCCTGCTGTGGGAAGAGCTTCCTCAAACAGCTTTTAAAGTGCCAACTCACTTCCTCTTCTCTGGGATATGTCTTTATATTGCCTGAGGTGCAGGCACAGAGAAGAAATCAAAGTGCATTTACCTCATGAAATCCTACCCTCAGGTTATCCCTAGATGGTGACAGTACAAGGTTATGTATTCAGGGGAAATTGCTGGGAAAAAGAGTGCTCTAATGACCATTAATATCTGACATACTCTTACTTTCCATATATTTTTTGATTGTAGAATCCTGGAATGGTTTGGGCTGGAAGGGACCTTAAAGCTCATCCAGTTCCATCCCCTGCCATGGGCAGGGACACCTTCCACTATCCCAGGGTGCTCCAAGCCCCGTCCAACCTGGCCTTGGACACTTCCAGGGATAGCCAATAACATGAAGTTTGTGACATGATTCGTCTGATGGCAATCTGGTAGAAAATGGACATTTCAATAGAACAAGAAATTTGATGAACTTTACTTTTTTACTCTAGTTTATATTAGTAAATCAGAATTTAAGGCTCAGTGAAAAAGGAACGCTTACAGGAAAAAATGATGTAACTGGTTCATAGACTTGCTGAGTCACACAGTTTAGTTTTCTTTCTGTAAGTGTAGAGAATAGAAAAAAACACCTGTTTGATGTTAATCCCACATTAATTTATACTTCATATAAGCTTTCTTGGCTGAATTGCAAAATAGTTGAGGAAGCTGTAATCCTGGCAGTAAAACCACTTCAATCGCGTCAGACATTTCTTCTTCAGTGTTCTTAGTGCTAATTATTAACTTTCTTTATTTTTTCCCCTCCAGATCTATATCAGAATTCCTGAAGTCCATCATGCTTTCCAAGCTAACCCGCTCCCAGAACCTTGCTGTTCTCTGCCGAGGTCTTCATTCCTCGCTGAGCTCTGCTACCTCAGTTGCTCCTAAAAAAACCATTCAGGGGCCTCTCTCCTCTGATTTCATCTTTGAACGTGAGGCAAAATATGGTGCCCACAACTATCACCCACTGCCTGTTGCTCTGGAAAGAGGAAAAGGTATTTTATTTAGGTTTTCCCTGGAGGTTGTGGGTTGGGTCTGTCTGTGTAGGTCAATGAGATCATGGCAGAATGATTTTGACCTGATCGATTTTTTTTTTTTTTTGGGTGGGATTGAGATCATTGATGAAATAAAGGCAGCTAATTGTTGATTAGAGAGCTGGATCATTACGCATAAGGGCACCTGAAAAAATGGTGGTGTCTCTAAAATGATTTATCTAAACAGAGGTCTAAGTGTTGATAATCTTCAGAATAACTCAGCAAGAAAATTTTCAAGCAACTTAATTTCTTCTCTTACCTTGTGTGGAGAGGTTTAATGTTAATGTGAACATGAAAAGGTGCATTGGAACCCTATCTAAGTCCCTGTGGGCTGTTCATGTATTATCACTTAATTTAAATTTACTCTGCTCTTTAATTAAGTTTGAGGAGCCTTTTTTTCGTCCTGTGTCTTCTTTTATTTCGTGTACTGACCACAGGTTTGTTTTCCCAGGTGTTTACGTGTGGGATGTTGAAGGTAGAAAGTATTTTGACTTTCTGAGTGCTTACAGTGCAGTCAACCAAGGCCACTGTCACCCAAAGATCGTGGATGCTCTGAAAGCCCAGTCTGAAAAGCTGACCCTGACATCCAGGGCATTCTACAACGATGTCCTTGGGGAATATGAGGAGCTCGTCACCAAAATGTTCAATTATAACAAAGTTCTTCCAATGAACACAGGTAAAGAAATATTTGGTTTCCATTTTAGTTCTTGTCGCTGAGATTCAAGGGTTGTGGAATATTTTCTGCTGCACTGATGGCCTGGTTCATGTGCAGGACTGATAATGGTTCTGCTTTATGTTTCAGGAGTGGAAGCTGGAGAAACTGCCTGTAAACTGGCTCGGAAATGGGCCTACAATGTGAAAGGAATTCCTAAATACAAAGCAAAAATCATTTTTGCAGGTATGTAAAGTGTGTGTTATGAGTTGAGGACTTGAGGATCTGGACACTGGATTGTTGGGAGGCAGCCTGAAGTCACAGGGAAAGCACATCCAGTCCTCTATGCTCTTTTAATCACTTAAAGTGCAGTACTTTTTATTCCTGACTGGTTGTTCCTTACATAACTTTTTCATGGATCAGTTCCTCAAACTGGTGCCACACCTCTCATAGATTGCACAATAGGGTTAAGCTGCTCTCTTGGCTTTTGTTCTGCATTCTCCAGATCGTCCAGAGATTGGCATTAACCCAGTAAAGCCATACTGGAGCCTTGATCATATAATGAAAGTAAAAGCAACATTGCTAAAGTAAATATTAGACCCTGATTTTCTGTTGGGATATTTCCTTCTTTTACCTGCCTGCCCTGCTTGGCTCTGTAACAGGGAGAAGTTCCCAGGCCTTGCAGAGACTTGTGGTTTTTTTAAACAAAAAAATAAAAAACCCATATACAATTTTAAAAATTCTTATATTTAATATTCTTTGGTTATAGATAAAGCAATTTTGTCAATGATAATTTTGTTTAATGGTTCTGTATTTTAGAAAACCTTCCAGAATAATCCTTACTATTTAAATACTGACTGTTTTTTGGTAGCTGCAGATCTATTTTTAACTTTTGGTACATATAGTAGCCATAAATGTCATTAGGCAGCATTTATGAATTGCAGTGCATACTTGAATTTTACTTTATGGTTTCTGGAATTGAATAGAGATTTTTATCTTTTTTTGCATTTCTTCTGGGAGTTCTTTGAAGAAATATTTCTCCTTCTCTTCTCTACATACATTTAATTTTGCTTCTGACAATTAACTTTTAGTAAATGTTTTCTCATTTTGATAAAGTGGATATGCTCCCCATTTTGGCAGAAAAAAGCTCTTTTGGATAGCTAAGAAATTACTTTGAGCATCAGTTTAGAAAACTTGACACAGACTCTGTGCTGGATAGTGAGCTGTGAAGGCATTGAAGACTTAATCTTCCTTAGTCTTATTAGCACCTTATTATTGATTAATGAGAGTCTCTTGGTTTAACTGAAATATTAAAATGAAGAAATGATTGTCTTGGTAATGGACATGTTGGCTCCTGGACATTTTAACTGATGTTACTAAATAAAACAGTGCAAATCCCAGTATTTTTACATATGTAAATGGGTTCTTCTGGAACTTTGAAATGCACAGAATTATATTTTCTGATTTAGGCTTACTGGCAGCTTTATTTTCAGGACTTAAATTATTAATGGTGTTTATTTTTCCCCCTACATTTTATAAGTAATAATTGCATTAAAGCTGAACATCGTCATTAAAAAGATGTTATCTGAGTTAGTTTCAATTTTCAGGACTACTGACCAAACTTAAGGAAATTATTTTGTATAGCTATCAGGTCTTAGAGTATAATTTTCTTTTGTTTTTTGATACGTGCTTTTGATATAGCAACGGAGTGTATTTATGGCATCAACACAAAATGCTAACAATTAGGAGGAAGATGCTAATATGTTGTTAGATAACTCTTGAAATGCATCACCAAATGGAAAGTCTGATGTCCTTTAAAGTGTTCTGGCTCTTGGTCAGTTTTGTAACATTTTGTAAATTCCCCCCTTTTTTTAATCCAGCTGGCAACTTCTGGGGCAGGACAATGTCTGCCATCTCCAGTTCTACTGACCCATCCAGCTACGATGGCTTTGGACCCTTCATGCCAGGGTTTGAACTGATCCCATACAATGATCTACCAGCTCTCGAGGTATTTGACAATTTCTGGTTCTCTTGTATGAAATCATTTTGCAACATCTCTTTGGTAAATAGCAAGGAAAATCAGAAATTTATACTTTGAAACCTGTGCTTTGGCATTGAGATATCTGTAAGTAGACATATATAAGGAATATGTTTGTTATAATTATGTATAGGAAATGTGGGTAAATTCTGCTTTGGTTTTGATTTTCAGTTGTGCTTTAGGACATGGGAGGAAAATCACATGATCTGTTTAATTCCCCAGCCACCTGGGCTAGTGGAAATGTCCCTGACCATGGCAAGAAGTGGAATGGGATGAGCTTTAAAGTCCCTTCCCACCCAAACCATCCTATGATTCTATGACTAGAATTCATTGCAGTTGCAAATATTTATTTCCAGTTTCACGGCATCCTTAAAACAATGCCAGGCTGCTGTTTCACTTTCACAAGCTTCTGAACTGCCAGTGATTCTGCATTTCCCTGTGTTTTCTGAGATTAATCCCATCAAGCTGTAGGGGAGGGGTGATTAGGTCGATTAGGTAGCATTTCTGTGAGTAAAAACCTCTGTACCTGTTGGGCGTGCTTCATACAAGTGAGTGGGCTTTGGAGATTGAGGGATTATAGGACAGAGCTGCTTTTCTCCTTGGAGCTGGGTTAGGGGAAACAAAGGGCTCCCAGTGGGTTATAGCTGCCCTGTGGAAAAGCTTGTTCAGGTTTGAACCTACATCAGGCTGCCCATGGAGAAAGGCCTGCAAGTATTTAATGCCTTCATTAGAGCTGAATTCATTCTGCTCATGGGGCAATGCTGAGAAAAGCTGTAGTCAATTCATGCTGGGAATCATTAAATCTCTTGTGCCTCGTGGACTTCTAAATCTTTTTGAACTTGACAGTGGAGGAATGTACCTGTGGACTTTGCTTTAAGGTAAAATTGTTCTGGAGGGGCTCAAGTCTTTCTTTGGTTAAGGGAAGAGTTGAGCAATTGTTTGTGTTGTATGGGGTAATACAAAACTGAGGGTATTTCTGAGGTGATTTATGAGCTGATCTGCTAAACTGCTTGTCTGGGTGTGCGGTTTGCAAGGTTTGTACCTTCCCAAGCAAGCACAGCAGCTGGTTTTACACTGCCAACAGTGACACAGTGTTGGAACTGAAGTGGCACTCAGGGAGAGCTGCCTGACAGGAATGCTGTTCTCTCCCTTCGAGGAAGAACACCAGGGCTAGAATCGGGTTCTGCTCTTCATATTTTCTACTTTTGACCTGAGTAAAAGCTTTTTCTTTTTGTCTTTCCTCTCCCTATGTCCAATGTTGCAGCGGGCCCTTCAAGACCCCAACGTGGCAGCTTTCATGGTGGAACCCATTCAAGGGGAAGCAGGTGTGATTGTTCCTGACAAAGGCTACCTCACAGGAGTGAGGGACCTCTGCACAAAACACAATGTGAGAATTCACTCTAACATTATACCTTAAACACTTAACACTACACCCTGTGTTTACTGATGTATCATGTAAAGTCACTCCTCTATGCAAGGTATAGGACTTCATATGCTATTTAATAAATCACTTTTCTTTCAGTGGAATAATGCATTTCTGTTGTTTCCTGGTACTATCTCACTAAAAAGTACTTCTTAGCAGTGCACATTTTTCACTATTTCTTACTATTGTTGCTGATTGAAGTTTCTAATGAATATTCTTCAACTGAATTTATTCTAGATTAATTTAACTTCTAATTTCTTTTCCACGTTATAAGTTTCCAATTACCATGGCTATCCAGGACCTTTGTTGCTGAAATGCATAACTGCTACCAAAAATCAGTAACAATAATGGGTCACAGAACGAAACACTGAAGAAAATGGTTATCAGTGATCTCTGATTTAAAAATCAGTGGTCTCTGTTCCAATAGAATTCAGATTCTTAATTTGTAAGTGCTACTCATAATTCTTTTCATACCTTCAGAGGAAGGCATTGACATATTATTAATAAAGTTGTCTTCATTACTGCTGTAATACTTACCTCCAAAAAACCCAAACTTGTATTGTTGGAATTGGGTTAGGAATGAAAGTAATTCCCTGTTCTGTTTGGATTTTTCTTCTCTTTAAAGGTTCTGTTTATTGCTGATGAAATACAGACTGGTTTAGCAAGAACAGGGAAAATGCTGGCTGTTGACCATGAAAATGTGAGACCTGATATAATTCTTCTTGGAAAGGCCCTTTCTGGTGGCTTATACCCTGTGAGTACCAAAGAAATACCAATAATTTAAAGTAATATCAAACTACTCGAACATTTGTTGAATAATCTTTTCTTTTTCTTAGTCATTAACACTGAAAATCTGCCAGTTGGAAGCACAATAAATCTTAATGTTTGTTGTACTTGGAAATTGTTGTTTGCAAGATTAGCTATGATTTATGATCAGACAGTCCAGCCTGGGAGAGAGACATAATAAAATAATGGAATACCTAGTGCTACCTTTATAGCTGAACAACTGGCATTATTTCATTTGTCTGGCCTGCCTGCATGACTGATTTTATCCTCTTGGAGTGACTTAAATTCCTGCTGATTAGGCTGGAAATTACAATGCCTTGAACTATTTTGGCCAACTGATGGGATTTCTGAGTTGTTAAACCAAGTATTGAAGCATAAACTCTTGAAATAATATTCAGTTTGGAGAAATTCCTCTCAGCTGTGGTTGAAAGTTGTGTTACCACTATAGCTAAGTGTATTTAAGGGATTAATTATGGGATTGTCAGATCTGCTAGTCCTGTATACAGAGCTGGGAATGTAAATGTAATTTATCACCATAGGCTGAAAATTAACCTTTCCTGAGCTCTGAGGGGAAGTTTGCTTCAGAGGTATTAAAGTTTACTGTTCTAAATGTGTGAATTTGCTGCCCTTCCCATTTTAGGTCTCGGCAGTGCTGTGTGATGATGAAGTTATGCTGACCATTAAACCTGGTGAACATGGATCCACATATGGAGGAAATCCATTAGCCTGCCGTGTGGCAATGGCAGCACTGGAGGTTTGTGTGTGGGGATAGAGAGCTGCAATCCCAATTAAAAAGGGTCTCATGATCTTTGCTGAAATAAATGATTTTATTTTTCATGCTAAGAGTAGAAATCTAGCTTTAAATAAGAATGGAAAATTGGTAGTGGTTATCTACAGATCATAAAACAAATTTTAATTTTTTTATTGGGAATGTGTCCTAATTTCTGTGTTCTTGTGATCTTAATGTCTTAAATGTCAAAATAAAATTTATCTAGGGGAAGTTTCAAGGCAATTATGTAAATTTGGTCAAATACCTTCACTAATTTCATGAAGACATTTTGAAATTGGCTTATTTTACTATATCAGCAGAAGCTGCTGATCTGTGAACTTGAGAACAGGTATGTGCCACTGGAGCTCAAACAGAAGCTAAAATGTCCTGTCCAGAAAGTGCAATTTAATTATTTTGTGGTTGCTTAATTGACTACATTGATGCAGGTCACACAGAAAACCTCATCACTACCCACTACTCAGACTTGGACATATTAAGAGCCTTCAGAGGTTTACTGTTTACTTGTAAAAAACAGCAAAAGAAAAGCAGTTAATTTAGAAAAAAAAATTCAAAGAGATTATTGTTCCTTGTAAACATGAATAAGTAAAAGCTCAATACCAACCTGCTGGGACATGCAGCCTGTGCAGGGACACTCTGGCTGCAACAGCTTTTGTGTCTCAGCAGCTTCGGAGTCATTATCCATCCCTTCCCCATGCTACATAAAACAAATGCAGTGCTCTTCAGCTGACTGTATCTCTGACTTCTCTTTAGGTAATTGAAGAGGAAAATCTGGCAAAAAACGCAGAAATAATGGGTAATCTGCTAAGAAGTGAGCTCATGAAGACTCCATCTAATATTGTAACTGCTGTAAGAGGAAAAGGGCTCCTAAATGCAATCGTCATTAGGGAAACCAAAGGTGAGGAAATAAAATCAACCACACAAACACAGCATGGAAAAGTATTTTCCAGCTTAAGTTGTAGGTAGAGGATGGCACGTAGACATAATGTTCAGAACATGGCTGTAGTACTGTAGTACCCACTGAAAATTGATTTAAGTTACTGTGTGCCATTAAAAATAGGGTTTTTTTAACTAAGAAAGGCTGAACAATCATTTTTTAATTATTTGATCTCTTTTATGATTTGATAATGTTCAAACCTGATGGTGAATTGGCCTCCCAACAAATACCTTTATCTCTCCTCATTGGAAAAACCTGTCCACATCTGGAACACCAGTTCCTGACAGATTATGGGAGCATTGGCTGAGATTAGTTGTTTCCAGAAGAGTTAGAAGAGTACAATGAATACAGGAGAGTACAAAGAAGAAACAAGTTAATGATGGAGAAGAAGTTTCTAGGGATTAACACCTTGAATTATATCAGAAATCTGAATATCAAGGTACTTGATCCAGGCACAAAGCGCTGCAGGAAGATGGTGTCATTTTCCAAGATAATGCGCTGAAATCCAGGTTACATAAACATAACCTTGCCTGAAGTCGTGTCCACATGTTCCCTTACCTCCTCTTTGCACGGTTCCCCTTTGCAAATTTATTTTGAAGTCTGTTTGAGTGCTAGACAAGCACTGAGCTGTGAAGGAGCAGAACTCTGTGTGCTGAGGCAAACCTGTGAGGCAAAGGGCAGCTTTGGAGCATTTTCACTCCGTGCAGATTCCGGGGAGCTGCTCCGAGTGACCTCTCCCTTTGTGAACACCCTGCATCATCTCTCTGCCAGCTGGCAAACAGCACCACGTGCTGCAGGTGTGACACGTGTTCTGCTGTGCTGGGAATGTCCTCAGCGTGCTGCTGATGTTGTCCCTCCCTCCCGTTGCAGACTACGATGCCTGGAAGGTGTGTCTGCGGCTCCGCGATAACGGGCTCCTGGCCAAGCCCACGCACGGCGACATCATCCGCCTGGCACCGCCGCTCATCATCAAGGAGGATGAAATCAGAGAGTCCATCGAAATCATTCACAAGACCATCCTGTCCTTCTGAAAACGTGGCTCTTGCAGTCTGGCTGCTGACTGATCCGAGGGGGTGTGTTGAAATGTGTGTGATGAAGGCCTGCTCTTGAAGCAAGCATCTCTCATTCCTTTTATCTAAGAGGACTTGACTATTAAAACATAGCTGTATCTTTAAATTATAATGGCTCTGTAGAAAATACAGAATGATTTTGAAGACTTTCCAGTCTTGGAATACTTGGAAATAAAGATCTGTACTTACTGAACAGCTAAGTCAGAATATTTGAGGAGAGATACCTATAGAAATCTGCTTAATTGTTCTAGGTCTTGGCCAAAGTTTGAAGTGTGATTTTTATATATATTTTAGATTGCTTTGCACTGTCATATCACTCTCCAAAACGTGGCATTTGGCAATTTTTGCCCCTCAGCAAGATGTCTGTAGGATGGACACACTTATCATTGTGGGTGAATTTGTGTTTTTCACGTGCAGCTTGAAAAAAAATTCTGATGCTGAAGGTTTGACAAACTGGGTGTTACGCTGGTGAACTCGAGAAGCATTGTGTTCTGTGTGTACAACATTTTGATTATATGACAAGAGATGCTGTTTTCAAGCCTGGCCTCAGTGTTTGGCTTTGCAATCTTGTAAAATAGACCTGAACATATAGATCTGTTTTTACTGTTACAAAACTTTCTGTCATCTGTTTGTTTATATTAAAACATGCTTTGCATTAAAAAAAAATACATTGATGTGCAATGAAAATACTCTTGAGTCTTTAAAAAGAGCAAACCTCATAAAAACTTGAAGTTTTAAATTTTTCTTAGCTGGTTTTAGCTGAAGTAAACAGTGATTAATTACACAGTGCAAAATGTTCCCTTTGCTGAGCACAGGGGTTAAATGCAGTCACATGCTCACACTGTGAAGTGGTAAATACTCCTTTGGGATTTGGAAGGCACCTTAGTTCATGGAAGTGACCCAGTGGGGTGGTGGTTGGGGTGACAGAACATTTTCCCTTCCTTGCTTTGGGTGAGACAGAAAGACGTGTCAGCTGTGGGTGAAGTAAGACAGTTGTATTTGGAAAAACCTTGTTGCAAGGGGTAATGTGGCAGTTGGATCGTTATCCTTAGGGATAGGAGAAATGGCTGCGTGTGCCCTTACAAACGCCTGGATAACCTGCAGGAACCAATCAGGGTCTGCAGGAACGGGGGTTGCAGGCTTCAGGAGCAGACCCTGTAACTGGATACCGGAGGGATGGGCGTGGGGATCGTTTTGGAGGGGGAATATGGGGTAGGCGGATCGGGAACGCTGTGCCCGCCCAGGACCGCAGCCAATGGGGAAAGGAGGAGGGCACTTGGGGCCGGGACTTTGGGGTAAAAGGGCGCTGCTTCTTCCGAACGTTCCAGAAACCTGACGGGAGTCTAGTGCGGCCAGTTCTGTGTGTGTATTGGAATAGAATTGATGTCGGCGGGGCTCCCCTGTCTCCTTTGTGGACGCTGGCCTTTGGCAGAGTGGTTTTCCACACATTAGGAATAAGATAAAAAATGCAGGAAGGTGTTGCCAAGGAAATTTGACATTTCTGAAACCTGGGCTTAGGTAACTTGGTTGGGAAGGAGGGAAAACCCGAGAGAAACCCCAGGGTGAACAGCACTTGCTGGAGACCTTTAAGAGACCAACAAGATAAACCTCCAAAACCGTTGGCAGCACAGAAGTTTAGTTTTTCAGAGTAATAGGGCTGACAAGGATGAACGAGGTGCTCTGGTCTGTTCTGCTGCCCCAGCTCTGCCACTGTTTCCGTAATTGCCAGAAGGGGCTGTAGAGCAGAAGTTCCTGGTGTGTGTTTTAGTGCTTTCCTGTCCTCATTGTCAGCAGATCCTGCCACGTGTGTATGTCATGCTGCCATTGTAGTGCCCCTTAGGCCACAGAGAACAGGTTATTTTCCTTATGTGCAACAGCACTTCACATCCCTGAAGTTTGTGGTTATTTTAGTCCTTGCTCCTTCTCTGGTTAAAATTCTCCTCTTTTTTGTGAGGGGTGGCATTTTCTAGAGCTTTTCCTGTTCTGCAGTTCCCTGCTCCCCTGTGCCCTCACTAATACTGGGAAGAGCCAGCCAAGTTCACATTGTTTGGGTGCTGTCCTGTAGTTTATACCCAGTATTGTGGAGGTTTTATTGTGCATTCTACTTTGAAGAACAGCTTTGGAGCTGTTCACCCCGTTTTTTATTTGTTCAGTAAGCAAGGATTGCATGTAGAGTTCTGTGGTTTGCTTTACTGATTTTGCATCCTCTGAGATTATTTCTCTGGCTGCTGATGATCAGTTTGAGCTCAGATCTTAGCCAACCCACTTTCTGGTTGCAGATTTAATAGGCCAAGACTTTTCAGAACTTGAGAGTTTTTTCTCTTTCTCCAGCACGCCGTTGCTGAATCTCTGAGCTTTTAATTAATCTTTTAGTTGCTTTATGAGTCCAGGTTTTTTTGCAAACTTGTGGAAATCAGAGTGTGTGTAGCGTTTCCCAAGACTAGTCATCTTAAATTACCCTTATTAAATGATGGGGTAGTTGAGTTTTCTGCTTCAACCTGAAAGCTCTCTGGCCTTCTTAAGTAAGCAAGGACCAGGGTGTGTGTCTGGAACCAGACCTAGAGCAGACAGAGGGTTTTGACTGTTCGGTTTATTACAGTTCAATGCCAGAACAAGTACAGATTTATATGTATTATTTCAGAAGTGAAGACAGATACCCAGGACTTCTCTTTCCAGACACTGAGCCTGTCACCAGCTAACCTCCGCTTCAGAAACAATAAAAACCGTGTTGGCAGCTGTGTGTGAGTTAGGAGGTGGAGCTGGATGGCCAAAGGGCATGTCAGAGCTCCTCTTCTCCTGTGCAAAGTGACAAAATGATAGGCTATCAAAAAGCTCGTCTGCTTTTGGAATGTTGTGTCTGTTTTGGGGGTTTGCTTTATCATGGAAAGTGGTTTTTGTGTCTTTTGGCAATTCTAAACTGGGGTTTGGCCAGTTGTCAGTGACACTGTTTAAATCTCTCAAACTCAAATATAGCCGCCTGTAGAACTACTGTGCTTGTAAAACCTGTCTGTGCTTTTGTTGTCTGGGATCTTAATTAGCCTTAGAAAATTTCTTCAGGGCTTTTATTCCCAAAAAAATGCAGACAACTAAAGTGCCCTTACCCGCTGAGTGCCAGAAATGTAGTGCTCTGGGGTTTGTACTTGTTCCACTGATTGCTCACGTGGAGGTAGCTCAGCCAAAGGCTGGTGCTGAGCAAAGTTTAATTTGAAGGAGGCCAAGCTGAAAATAATTTACAAATTAGTGTAATATACATGCTGCAATGTGCAAAGAAAATACGTAAGGTGTTTCATAAAATGAGTTTGGTTTTTGCATCATGACTGTGTAGGAGGTGAAGAAGTGAGAAGTGCAATCTCAGAGAATGTCCTTTCTGTACCTTCCTAGTATATATTTTTTTGAGTTTGCATTAGTTAAGAGATGCAAGCGTAGAAGTGGCACTGCTTTGGTCATACTTTTTGCGGCCGTAATTGAAATTTGTTTTTTAAATGGCACTTGAAAGATCTCTGTATTGCCTATCCAGAGGGCTTAGTTTTCTTTAGCAAGCGCTGTACAGCAATAAAACTTTTTAAAGGCACAAATATGTATCTGCAAAATGTTGCTTTAAGAATTTGGCTGTAAAGGCTTAATCTGTCTCCATCATATCACTTGCACATATTTTTGTGAAGTAGCTTCTGATGTTTCTTTAAATCAGGTATATGAAGTGCTTTTCTAAACGAGTAGTGACCCTGCCTTCAGTGCTGTGCAAACACACAGAGGTAATCCAAGCACCTCAGAGCCAAACCGGCGTTCTTGGGGCACCCAGGGCAGCCCTTGGCTTCACTGGGAGCTTTGTTTGTGGAAATAATGCCCAATTGTGCTGGCACCTGTGCACTTTGGCAAGGGAAAAGCGCGTGGGTTTGGCACGAAATCATTAAATATATATACTGGCATAAAAAGAAAATATTGCACTGTTTTTGGGTAAATGTAAACCAAGATTTAAGGGGACCATGTGAAACACTGAGAGGCGAGAGCCACACAGCGAACGGGGGGAGATGGGAGAACATACAATGCAGGGTTTCCTTTTTATCCCCGTTCCTGCTGGCAGTCTTAGGAACCATGCTTAAGACGTTGTCGTTGACCTGGGTTATTTTCGGCTACAAAACCCATGAATTTGTGCCATCAGATAGTATTTTCTAAAGTTAAGTAATCTATTTCGGTAATTTTTAAAAGGACCCGAGTGCGTGGTGGTCATGACTGGGTAAAGAGCTGCACATCTTGAACCTGTTAGAATTTTCCATGATGAAACAATCTCTGTTCTGTTTGTTTTTTAACAACAGTGTTGGCGGATGAGTTAAGTAGAAAAGCAGGCCTTAATTGTTTCTTTGTTCTTTTTAATTTTTGTTTTATTTTGTCTGCAGCTGCTTCTTCATCTTTTCCACCCTTTCATCAGCAGGTGGAGCCAGAAGCTCGACTTTAAACTGAAAATTTACTGCTGAGTGGAAAGTTTCTGGTGTTTGGGAACTCCTGGGGACTTGTTTTTGGGCCTTACTAACACCAAGGTGTGACACAAGCTTCAGTTCTCAGCTCCGGGCGCTGTCTCAGTGTGTAACTTGTGCTGTGCACTCCTGTGGCTAATCTTGAGTGAAGGGGATTGTTAGGAATATCTATACCTCTAGTGTGGCGAATAAGGAGCAATTCTGACTGATAGGATGCAAGGACAGCTGAGAGGGGAAAAGAAGAGGCTTTTTTTCTTGCATTGCTGAAGTAGAGCAAATGAGAAGGTGGAGGTTTGAGACAAAATTTTAAATAGACCTTTAAACTTGTGAACGGCTTTCCCTGGGTCTCCCTGTTGTGCTTCCGTCCCGAGTGAGAGACTTAACCAGTTGGAGTTGCTGAATTTGTGCAGTAAAAAGAGGTGTTTCGTTGAACATTCCCTTAGCAGGAAAAGCACGCAAGGGAAAAAATGTTACTGGCACTATGAAGCAATTAAAAATCCCTCATAGCACCCTGGTGGGAAGCTCGTGAAGCTGCTGTGTTGAGCATCACTTGTGAGGGGTCTTGAGGGTCACCAAATGCTCGAAAGTGGTCAGATTTCATGGAGTCATTAAGGTTGTAAAAGAGCTCTAAGATCATCAAGTCCAACCTTACTGCTCTGCCTGTCAAACATGGGGGAGCAGGAGGGAATTATCGGGGCCCTTGCAGTCGGATTGCTCAGGGTTCAAGGAAGAGCAGCTGACTTAAGCCACGGGTTGGAAGTCTCCTTTGTTTTTAATTTCCAGTTGAAGTTGTTGTGCTTGTTTTTTCATCCTTGGGGCAGCCCAGTGTGCTGAATTTACTGTGGTGCAGATAAGAGGTGACCATCAGGAATCCTCTTCAGTTGTTTCCCTCGACACTTTCTGTCCCTCTGCTCGGGTTTGCTTGGAGAAATCTGAGCAGATATTGTGCTGTCTGGAAAATCCCTAGGCTGTTATCTGCACTAGTCCAAACAAATATGGGTAGAAAGCAACTCCTACTCATTCCTGTATAAAATCCTAGTAATCTGCTATGATTTAGGCTGCAGAGAAAGCCCCTCAAGAGTATTGACCCACTGCACAATGTGCAAACCAAACAAAGGCCTGGACCTTGGATGAACTCCCAGACCTTCCCTGGGTCTGACACATGGGAGGCTTAATCCTCAAGTTAATTCAGTCATTTGGAAGAGATGTGAGATGAGAAAGGGGAGTAATTACCCACTAAACACTCAGCTCCCTGTCTACCATAGGTATCTCAGATGGGCTGTGCTAGAGCCCAGTTTTGTGTAAGGAATAAAACCACGGCCCAAATCGGCTGTCCTGGGAGGAATGACAGTGGTGTACATTCCATCTGGCTCTTGTTGGCAAGATGGCCAGTGCCTGGTCAATGTGTATGAAGGTATTTGGCAGTTAGGGCTGTGCTGAAGGAGCTTGGCCTTACATGGATGTGGTGGGAGTTTCCAAGTAATTTTCCTTCAGGAATAATTCTAAGACCTCGGAGGGAGAGGATGCACAGGAGTGCTTCCCTACATGCACCTGTGTTGGGACAAGAACATCTATTTTCCAGTATTCCTTAATAGTTTTTCATCTTTTACCCTTAATAATTAGAAATCATTAAATACGAATTACTCGGTGTTTTGGAAGCATTTCTGAATAATGTGTGAGTAGAATAGAAACATTAATTTCCACCCTGATGGAAGCAGGAAAGCTGAGGAAATCACAAAGCACATGAAAGTTTCAGTGATTATCCTATGCTCCACACGTTCTGCCACCAGTGCCGTGGCAGTTCTTGCCTTCTCTGAGGAGAAAAACTCTTCTTTTTGAGTAACCAGGGTAAGGTGGAGAATGTATTTTTGCAGTTTCAGAGAAACCTGGGGTGCAATCAATATTTATCTAAAGAACAAAGAAGTAATGAGGATGTAAAAATCTGGAATAGCTCAGTAAAAGGAAGCACAGCTCACTGAGGTTGCATGGAGTGATGAAGAAGCTTTGCAAAAACAGAAAGAAAATGCTGGCAGTGGTAGCAGGTCACAGAGCTCCTTCTGGCCCCACTTTCCAGGCTACTGCTCTCTCCAAAACCTGGGGAGCATCAAAAAAGTGCGCTTCCATTGCCCAAGGGGGTCTGGGCTGTCATTTCCCACTTCATTCCTTTCAGGCCTTGTTTCCCTGCTCTAATCACCCAGGTCTCAGAGTACTCTTCATTCTCTTCTTAAGATGTAGCACATGCACCTTCACTTTTAATTAAGGCTAAACAAGCCAGATGTGGAAATGTTTCCACCGATGTTGTGTCTTTGTGCAGATCGTGTTTTCAGAGCTTAGGTCTGAGAGCAGCAGCCAGAGCTTTCGCAGCGCGAGTATTCATGAGCCAGTGTGTGCCCAGGTGGGCAAGAAGGCCAGTGGCAGCTGGCCTGTAGCAGCATGGGTATGGGCAGCAGGATCAGGGCAGTGCCCGTCCCCCGGTGCCTCGATGCCAAATGGAGTGCTCTGTGGGAGCTGCTGAGGTGCATTGCAGAAGGTTTCCACAAAAGAGCACAGACATCTTGCAGGCTGCTGTGAAAATGCCACAGGATCGATGATTTGCCAGCCATGAGTGCTGAGGATAGCAGGCGCAGCAGTGGCAGCCAGGGGCTGTCCCAGGGCATTTTCCAGCCAAGAGCAGCTGCTGCTGGTGTCTTTGACAGGTTTTGAAATGGTGCTACCCTGAGAAAGGTGTACAAGCCTGGCCAGGGCCTGCTGGCAAGGCAGAGGCTGCGGGTGCAGCCAGACTCAGGTGTGTGAACATCACACAGGAGCCCAGCGCTGCCCTGCAGGGACACTGACAGCAGCTTCTCAGGGCCAGCAAGGCCTGAAGGGCACAGCCATGGTGCTGGGTGGCTGGGAAGGCCAGCTGGCATGGGGGATAGTGCTGCCAGCCCTGGGGAAGAAGATCCCCGTCTTTCCCGCTGACAGTGGCCTGGAGAAAGGCCGAGGAGAATGTCTGGAAAAGGCGTGTGGGTTCTCCTATTGTAAAAAAACTTGATTGATTTTATTTCTATTTTACTTTGATGGGTAAAGGTGATGGGAGCTACGGGCTGGCTGACATTTTGTCCTGCTGTAGTTTTCATGGCCAGATGTAGGGCTTTTTTGCCTGCCTTTGTGGCCACCAGAAGTGTCTCGTGCGAATAGGCCCAGGCTGGGAGCGGTTTTCTGTCGTGGCTCCATGGAGGCCTGTACGGACGTTGTGGCTGTGCTGCTTGACTGCTGACTGCCAGAGTGCCCTCAGACAGCCCTGGCACGGCCTGTCTGGAAGTGCTGGGGCTGCTTTCATCAGCACTCTGGGCTGGCCCATAGTCAATTCTGCGGCGTTTTGTGGGTGGGCTGTATGATGTCCCTGAGTCATTGTCTTCCTCTGGGTAGCCTCGTTTGAAGGCCTGCCGAGGGCGAGAGGAAGAGCTGCTGGTCTTGACGGGACACTTGCCCTGGGACAGCCGTGATGCCACCTGGCTGGAAGTGCTGGGCTTGCTGGTCTCAGCACTGTGGGCTGGCCCATCATCGATCCTGCGGCGTTTTGCAGGAGGGCTGTACGTTTTCCGTGACGGTATTTCTTCCTCAGGGAAGCGCCGCTTCAAGGCCTGCCAAGGGATAATGGAGCAGCTGCTCTTGAAAACTTGAGTCCAGCTGAGGCAGCATCAGGCAGATCCTGGGAGTCGCTGCTTCTCTGCCTGACCCGTTTCCAGCTCCTTGATGGAGCTGAGGGCGAGAGGCACAGGACAGAAGTGGGCCAGGCCTGCCGGGGCAGTCCCTAGGCTGACACTGTGCTTGTGCATGACGCCTTGAGAGCTAGGTGGAGAAAACCCAACCTCTTGGAGAGTCGGATCCCCATGGTGAGCATTTCCATCATGAATGGCTCTTGGTTCAGGCAACGCGGGCATCGGAAGCTGATGCCAGCGTGCAGAGCCAGTCTCTGGATGCAGTGCCGGTGGAAGCGGGCGTCTTGGCACGCGGGGCACCCCATGGTCTTGTAGGAGATTTTGTCTTCCACGGTGTCCAGGCAGATGCTGCAGGTGTTGTCCTTGGTTGGGCGTGCCTGCAGTGCCTGCTGTGGGCGGTGCTCCCAGCAGAAGGACCTGTGAGGAAGATGGAAGAGATGGGCGAGGGAAGGTGGGAAGTGCAGAGTCTTCCCGCGGTGATGGCGATGCGGGTGCAGAAGCTATGAGGGAGCCCCAGCCCCTGTGTGAGTTCTGCCCCTGTCTATTGGCAGGTTGCTGGCAGCTGTTCCCACGGGCTCCTGCCTTGCATGGCCACTGCAGATGGAAAGGGC
>VZTF01005565.1:0-94569 GCA_013397755.1 Cnemophilus loriae
AAAAAACCTGCAAAATATTTTCCACTTTTGAAAAGAACTTAAACTCCAAAGGTATTAGTTATTCAGCTAATAACTCTTAGCAGTTGAAGCAAGGGCAGATTTTATCTCTAAAATATCTCTATCAAGTTTTTTGTGGGTCTCATTTAGATGGAATTTGGTACGTGTTATGTTATAGGTTCACGCCTGTGAAACAATGAGTAACTCTCTTACACGTAATCAAATCTTGCTGACTCTCTGGCCTTGCTCTGATCCTGGGTCAAAGAGGTCAGAATCTTGCTATATTTTTGTGTAATAACAGAATTGATGCTTTATAAGTGTATGAGACCTCTTGAAGCATTTGAAGACAGTTTTATCCTCCCACTAAATAATAAAAATTCTTATTAACCATAAATTATTAATATAGACAGATTCTCATAATATTCCCTTCCCTCTCAAACTGAATTTTGAAGCCTATTGCAAAAAATTTGCTTCAGGGATTTTCAAGGAGATAATTCAAAGAGTTTAATACATATATATTTATGATGTGAGTATAATTAATAACATCCTAAAACAGGGGGAAAAAGACCCCAGAACTTCTCCAACTGAATTTCTATTGTTTTATTTCTAACTTTCTGAAGCATATTTATATTTTCTATTTATTTTGATTTGATCCTAAAAAGTATTGATTATTTCACAGAAAAGTATGATTTTCCATATTTAAAGATAATTTCTTAATGCATGTAAGATTTATGGACATTTACCGTTACCAAAGCGGCAAATGTTTGGTGTTTCTTCAATACTAACAGAGAATTTTGTATCTTCTTCCGAACTTCTGAGCTGCATGTCTTGCTAGAAAATGCTATTGTCAGTCTTCGTCAGGCAAAAAACCTAAGTCAAGCTTACACATATAGTTGAACCACCACATGAAATTGCAAATACATGAAATGTTTCTGGTTTGAGGGACTTCAGGAGCACCTTTTCTTTTTTCTTTAAGATTTGCTTGAAGGCTTTCATACCTGTATTTTTATGCAAAGCTACAGCTTTAGAAAAAAAGTTATTGATAAAAATTTGAAAGTCGTTTTCTACACTCTTATATTTTTTGAAAGCAGTAGACATAATAAAACTGTATACCCAGGTAATGTCTTCATTTTGCTATTCCAGTTTCCATTACATGTAAAATGGAAAAAACTATTATTTTTATTATATATTTTTCTTTTTATTTGGATGCCTCTAAGATGTTTAACTTTGGCCCTGAATCTGAAAAAACTTCTTCTTGTGGCTAACCTCTAAGTTTAAGAAAATGACCCTTACAGCATATTGTTATTTGAGCAACACCAAGTTATTCTGGCCAACCAGTGGTCCTCTGTTCATACAGGTCATGCTTCAGGAATTCTGCATAGATGAGGCAGTAATCTCTAGCACACCACAAAAAAAAAAAACAAACAAAAAAAAACCCAAAAAAAACCATTATACACAATACCGCTCATGGGAACAAGATAAGAAGAAATTACAAAGAAATAGAACCTGAATCAAAGGCTCTGTCAGTTTTTGCTAATGTGTGCTCCAGATATCTGCAGAAACTGAGAGGAATTTCTTGTACACTTCACATAGGGAATTATGGCTTTAATTCCAACACTATGAAAGTATTTTTTCCTATTTAACAGTTCTCCGGCAATGCTTCCATGAGTCAATTGTTAAAAATCAATGCTTATTTCCGTGTGGTGGCCTATTGTATTTTTAATTGAATCCGGATTTAAAAATAAATAACAGACACTATTTCTACTCATGTTCATGAAATAAACAATCCCAGATGTGGCATTCTTACTAGAACACTAATATTGCATTTGGAATATGGGGCTATTTATTTTTGGTTCTCTGCCTAAAATATTGGGAAAATAGACATGGTTGATTTCTTTTTTGCACAAGATTTATCTCTAATTTAAGACTGCATAACTGCCTGGAGGTTAGAAATAGATAACTTCAGTATAGCAAACAAAATTTGTATCATCCAAAGCCTCTTTCTCTTTCTGGAAATCCTTTGCTTTTTATCTCCTCGATATTCTAAGCAGCATGTTTAGTTTTTATAGGTTTTCATAACAGTTCCTTAAAGTTTTCTTTCAGATTGGAACTGTTTTATTTTCCCTTAAGACTGGTAATGGTAGACATTTCATAAAAAAGGAAATTATCATAAAACTTCTAGTCCACCTTCCTATACCTAAGAGTGCCTTGTTTGCTTCTTTGTTCTAAATACAGAAAAGTTTCTAAGTCAAGACACAAGCTTGTTAGTGAAATCAGTCATGAGGCAGCTTTTTTATTAGTAGAATAGGGGTCATATTAACTATAAACATAATTTTTAATCACAAAAATAAAGTGATGTTATTACTTCAATTTTTCTGACCCTAAATATCTATAGATTTTCATTTTCTAACCAGAATTTTGGTTGTTAGACCAGGCTGGCTTTTTTTACTCATAGGTCTTTCATCAGGACACTTTGTACAGCCAGAACTGAACTAGAACTCTGTAACTAGTTTAAGTCCTTAAAAAAAAAAAAAAAAAAAAAAAAAAAAAAAAAAAAAAAAAGAAAAAAAAAAAAGTGGTGTTCAGAGTTTGCTATATGAGAGCTGAGATTTGAGTAGTAAGCTAATTCCAGTAGATAACAAATGCAGTGTGTGAAGAAGCTAGCCTTAGGGATTTTCTTTATTGTGCTATTGGCATTCAAAGTCATGTAAACAATTACCTATTTCAGCTGAATATCATCTAACATATGGATCTAATAGCTTTATGCCCATTTTAAATCTAATCAGTCTTCAACTTGGCTGTCATTAGGTGTGAAAAAAAATCAGATTTGAAGCAAAACAAAATAATTCAGGTCTGAAAGGACATTCAAGGAAAAACTTGTGATATTTGCTAGAGAAAGACAAGTATTTTTGGTTCCATTAGCAATGCTTCTAAAGGGCCACTGCACATTCCACTAAAAACAGAGGTTAATTGCTAAAACTAGTGTGTTTACAAGGGTGCTGTTATCACTGAAGGATTTTACCTCAACAGAAACATACCACAGTTTTCCTTCCCGATCCAGACTCAGTTAATAGTCTGCTGCAAACCTGCCAGGTGGATGGTAGCAAAGGGGTTTGAGAAGGAGTGGCCAAGATAAAATGTACTGGGTTCACAGACTGATAAAAAACCCCACATTCATTTAACTGATGAAGGCCTTGTTGTCTCTGCCTGAAAGATAGACAGGAGAATTACAAATATTTGTATTGAACTTTGCTTTCTTCCATCAGGAACAAATAATTTTGTCTTTGTGATAATTTTTCTTTTTTTTTTTTTTAAATATGAATTTTAAATTTTATTCACTACTCAGAACATGATCAGAGAGGGTTCTATAAAGTAGCAGAGAGAATTCTAAGTAGCACTTTCCAAACTAGATGAATACTAACAACCAAGTGTTTAACAAAGCCTGCTTAATGTCCTGGGAGAAGCAAAAAAAGTGTATTGGCTTTAGAAAATGAGAGGCTATGTCTTGTTAAGTAAGTATTAGCTTTCACAGCTGTAAGCAGTGTGTAGTCTCAGGGAAGCTGCTTAATTTTAAAGGAAGTTCTATTTGTAAAGCTAAACTACCAAGCAGGACTGTAGAGGGACTGAAAAGGTCTCACACTCACGTTGCAGAAAATAAGCAAAATTACGTTTTGCCATATTTGTGATATGGAAACTTTGTCTTAATCCTGAGCTTTTTATAGTAGCTGTTGGAAAATTGCTCTTTCAACTCTAAGTGTTCAGAAAGTCTAATTCTGGTTCATTAGATTTATGGCAGAACTTTTGCTAGTTTTATGGTCACCAGAACCTGGTCCACAGCTAGAAACAGTGGTCACGTGAGGAAAATATAATGGCCTTCTTTTGACCATTCAACTTAGTTTTATAGAAATTTGCTGAGATAAAATGATTCTGTTCTCTCCTATGTTGGAAAATATTTAAGCCAATTTGTCTCACCTTACAGAAGAATATCCCCACCCTTTCCTCAGTTTCTGAAGTAATTCAGTTCAGCAAACACAAGTTTTATATGTGTAGGGGCAGAGTGGGGTAAAAGGGAAGAAGGAGATTTGCTTCTGTGAAATGGTTCCGAATGTATAGGATCTGCCTTCTTGAAGACTTATTTCTACTGTCTATAGCCCTTATTGGTACTATGGATATGCCACCCATAATCATGGACACACAAACTAACAAGATCCTGACTCATACATTTTCCTACCTGGTAAATTTTCAATGACACCCTCTAAAGTATCTCTAAATTTTCAGGCAATAATTTCACCGAGATACAGATGGAAATTTATTTTGTCATGCATTCAAATACACATAAATCCATTTTCTACTCCAGATTATGAGTATATATTTATTTTTGGGAGACGCATATGGAGAAACAACAGAATTTACAAAGAAATTTTGTTCTACATATGACTGGAAAATGACTTGAATGCATAAAAAACTTTAAATTCTGCGGTATCTACATGCCCCTGCAATTTCAGGGGAGTTCAAGGGTTATAGGAATACCAGTGTTGCTTTTGGATGATGTCACAGTTTTGGTCCGAAAACTGGGCAGAAACACCAATTAAAGTGTAGTGGTTTGAGTTCGCCAATCCAATTCAAGTGTGGTGGTTCAAGCTCTGATTTAACACCAGAGCATTTCCCTCTGTGAGACAAGGATTAGGCTCAAACTTTAAAAGAATATAAAGAAAGCTTTATTAACAGAACTAAAAGGAAAAAAAAATAATAATCAGATGAAAGCTTCAGGAAACTTCTCCTCCCCTGAAACTTCTCTTTCAGCCATTTACCCACTGACAACATAAAGACACAAAATCTGGTATTTTCTCAATCAGTTTACTATCTCTAGAATAACCTTTCTTCAGTTCACTTAGGGAGAGGAGTCTCTCTTGCCATGGAGAATTTCTTCACAAGAAACAGATCTCTCATGGCTTTAATATCACAGCGGATCAGCCCGCCCGGAGCTAAAGCACCTGATTGCGGTGTGAAAGTCCTCCCCAAGCCTTGCAGCCTTCCCACAGCTGCTTTCGTGGCCCATGTCAACTTACGGGGTACAGTTTTAAGGATGAGCTGTTCTAATATAAAGCAAAGTTCTCTTCATCTCTCTGGAGTCATCTCCATCTCTGGGAACAAAGGTCTTCTTCTTCTGAGGGCCAAAATTCTCTTCTATCTCTTTTCCCTGAGCACTCATCTCTGGGGCAAGAGTTTTCTCATTTCTCTCTCTATCTCTCCCCAATCAAGCTTTTTGTCTAATCATAGCCACCTCAACATCTGCTTGCTACTTCAGCACAAAATACCTTTGCCCATGGCTACTGTTAGAACGCTCCATTTCCCCCCATACATGTCATGAGTCACAGGAAGCAGTCTGATGGACCAGTCATTTATCTTCCATAGCCTTACAAGAGAATTTCAGCCCCAAAGCTGGGGCAACTCCTCATTCTCCTCTCATCCGGGTTTCTGCTCTCCTTCTTCACTGACTCCGGTGTCTCTGTTTAGCTTCCCTCACATGTTTTCACCCCTTTCTCTGACTCGGGAAAGAATCAGTGTCTGAAGGGTTAATCTTGCTCCGGGCCGGTGGACAGTCATGTGGTCTCGGCCCGGGGTGGTGGCCGGAGGCTCAAGAGGGAGAAGGAGGGGGAGGAGGAGGCCGCTCTCCACACCGCAGGCTGAGCCAAGATACTGGGTGGCACCAAAGGGCGGTGGCAGACCGCGAGGCCTCCCTCACACAGGGCTGAGCTGAGAGAGAGGGGGCTGCTGGAAGCAGCTGGAGGTGGAGGG
Source organism: Cnemophilus loriae (assembly GCA_013397755.1). Taxonomy (NCBI): domain Eukaryota; kingdom Metazoa; phylum Chordata; class Aves; order Passeriformes; family Corvidae; genus Cnemophilus; species Cnemophilus loriae. The sequence continues at coordinate 5,797 of VZTF01005565.1, forward strand.
GGGAGCTCGGCCCAGCCTGTGGCCGGAGCTGGGGCTGGGCCGAGCCCACCAGCCCGAGGTCGGAGCGGGGGCTTGGCCCGGCAGATGGTCAGAGGGAGCCAGGCCTGGCACAGCAGGGAGCCCAGCCAGGCCTGGCCCAAAGGCCTGCCTTGGCACGGGCTCCTCCCCACCTCCCTGTCACCTGTTCAGAAGCCGGAAGCAAAAGAGGAAGTTTCAGGCATCCAAACCCTTAAATACTGGGTCTCGCAGAGGGCGTATCTCAACATGACTTGTCCTGTGGTGTCCAAAGGACCTGGCAGGGTGAAATCTACTCCAAAGCCTGTCAACCCATGACAGATGACAAAAAAACCATCTTAATTTCACAGCTGCTTTGTGACAAGCCTCAAACCACTCATGCTCCTTAAAGCTGGAATTTTGCATAGTTTTGTCTAGCCTGGCCCCAAGTGACTAAAAGAAATGCTGAAAGGTTCTGACATAAGACTGTGAATGATGCCACACATGGTTTTGAACACCCTTTTGAGTACCATTTGCCAACCAAAAATCCAAACTCTTGCTTAAGCCAGAGAAGAGGAAAAAAACTAAATAAATGTTATTATCATTTTTATGCTCTAATCATAGTGCTTATGTTTCCATTCTGCATTTTTGTGTCTTGAAACAAAAAAAAAGATTTTTTTTTTATTAGACCAAACTGTATGCAGCTCTGTGAAGAAACAGTTGCAAGTTAAATTTATAAAAAATATCTTTAAAGATAAATTTTTGGTGGGATTAGGAATTCATCAAATTTTCCAGATATCTTGGATCTTCTCAGTGCTTAGATCACCTTTCAAGGTTATGCTTTATCCTGATTTCTGAGGTTATTAACATACCACTTCCACTCTGAAAGCAAATCAATGGTATCTGTCTCTATCCATCCTCCTATCAACTGAAAAATGGAGTAGTGGAAGAAGTGGAAGAAGTACACAAAAACAAATGTTGCCAAAAATGCTTATCTTTATAAGAAGAAGAGAAGAACTTTTCTGAATTAGATCTGGTAAAAATAAATGTTTAAAAAATATCTTGACTTTGCAACTAAAGCAAGTAACGCTTCTTATGAATGCAGTAATGATTCTTAGTACCATTTTAGGAAGGAAAATCCACAGCAGTATGTGTCAGTTCTAATTCAAGTGTTTTAGTCAGCTAAGGACATAGTCAGGGTGCCACAAGGTTCAGTTTCTTCTCATGGGCTTTAGGATAGGAACACTGGAAGCTCCCTGTGGCCAGCCCACCATACTACCACCTTATCCAGGTGACAGGCAGCCAGGGAGTGCCAGGATAGCCCCAGACCCAGGGATTGTTCAAATCCCTGGGTTGTGGGCCGAGGGCATGCCAGAATGTTGGAAACTAAAGATGCCTGCTGCAGCACCGCTAATGTCCCCAGGGTCTGAAATAGGCTCTTGGACCATGCGCCAGGGGCAGAAGAAACAAGGACACCAGGATAGTAGGTCCTACAGTGCCCTCAGGGCTCAGACAGACGGACAGTGCTGGTCAAAGCCACAAATTCTTCCTAGAGCAAAGGCAGCCTGTAGGAGAAGACAACGATTATATGAAAGTGTGTTATTTGCAAACATTAGAAAACTTGTTTATTTTTCCTCCAAGGCTACTTTTACTGTTTACTTCTTCACAAACTACTTTGCTCCTCAAGCCATTACATTTTTTTTCCTTAAACAGCTTCATTTAAAATATATATAGCACTATCTTTTGTACCATGCTGCTTAAATTATTTACTATCAGTGTAGATTATTGAAATGCAAGAAAAAGTTTATTCTCAGAGAAATGAAACAACTATTAACAGTAAATTGGACTTCATTACATTTTCATAAGTCTTGATTTAAGATGATTATAAAATTAAAACTTCGTTGCTCTAAATGCAAGTGTCTCCTTCCTAGCTTATTTTATTATTAGTTTACTTTTACAGCCCCCAGTCTTGTCAGAAAGTTGGTGGTTAGTAAATTATTTTTACAAAACACACTGTATGTTTCTTTTACATACAGTCAGTAAGAATATAGGATACCTGCTGGTTCAATCATTTTATATAATTATGTGTTTGTCAGAATTTCTTTTGGCTGAATTCTGTTGTTATACAACTTAATGTCAGAAACTGTAATGAATGCATTGTTCGATTATCACAAATGAACTAAAAAATCCCTTATGCCTTAGACTTCCAAGAGCTCCATTTGGCAGCTGCTAGAGAGACATTTAAGAAGTAGAAAATCCGCCATTAATTTTTACTTTTATACACGTCTTCAAGAATATGACTATTAATTTCACAACTACCAAATGAAATAGTGTCTCACTATTGTATTTTCCTTGTGTCTTTCACAAGCTTTAAGTAAAATCAAGTTCCATTCAGTGAATTTATGCCGTATTTTCTGGAATAAGCAGCTCTGTCAGTACATCACTCTGGTGTCCTCTCGGTCATGTCCTTTTGCTATATTTACTAAGGAATAGCAGCAGATGCAGCATATTTTTTAGGACTGTATGCAGACAGGTTGGCCACTCCACTTAGAAGCTTTTAAACAAAGTACAGTACAAATACACTCTGCTCATACTTCAGCAGTCTTATCTTAACCCAATTGTCAGTTCTCAGAAAACTGCCATGAACATAGTTTTTATTGGGATTTCTTTAACTCAGTTGGTGCAGTCAAACTTTTGTTGCAAATAGGTAGAGTAAATCACAGAGTAAAATGACAAGGCTAAGGTGTTTGTGATAATACTGTGATTCGTGAACCTTGTTTCCTCAGAAATCTCAGTTAAAAAGATCTTCATGTTCTTTCAGGTAAACCTATCACACAAAACAAAACTGCAGTCATGACCATAAAATGAAATAAAAGCTACATTAATTGTGATACATAAAATATGAATAGTATTTCTTTAGTAGAAATTTCCTTCCTTTTTCTTTCTTTCTTTCTTTCTTTGCCGTATTTATGCTTTTGTACATCTGTGATTAGCTAGCAAGTTAAGTTCATTTTTGTGATGTCCAGATGAATGGCATTTTATATGCATGCATATATATATAATATATATGTATATTTTGTATATTTTAAATTCAGAGTCATACATGCGTCAAATACTGGATGCAAGCACCTCTTCAGTGCCAACTGGTATTGCTGACTGAACAATTGTGACAACTGCTTCAAATTTCCACTTCATCCCAGCACATGTACAATTGAGATTAAGATGATGCAATGGTCATGAGATAAGGGCAATACTCTAGAACATAAAAATGTTAATTTTTATTCCTCTTGGCTCTGATTGCTTCCAGGGATGCGACATCTGCAAATTCCCTGGGATGTTCCAGTGTCCCACCACCCTAACAGCAAAAAAATTCATCCCAATATCTGCTCTAAATATACTCTCTTCCAGTTTAAATCTCTTACTCCTTATCATATCCCTATACTCCTTGATAAAGTGTCTTTCCTGTAGGATGCCTTTAGGTACTGCAAGTCTTCCATAAGGTCACCCCAGAGCCTTCTCTTCTGCAGGCTGAACAACTCCAACTCTCTCAGTATGTCTTCATAAGAGAGGGACTCCAGATTCTAATCAGATTTGTGGCCCTCCTCTGCACCTGCTTGAGCAGCTCTATGTCTTTCTTATGCTGGGAACCTCAGAGCTGAGCAAGTACTTGAAGATAGGCCTCACAAGAACACAGTGGGAGAATTACCTCCCTCAGCCTCATGGTACTTCAGATGCCCATTCTAGCCCAGGAAATGGGTAGCCTTTTGAGCTGCAAGTGCACATGTTCGGGTCATGTCGAGATTCTCATTCACCAGCACCCCCAAGTCCTTCTCCTTGGAGCTTCTCTCAATCCATTCTCTGACCAGACTCTATTAGTGGTGGGAACTGCCCCAATCCATGTGCGGGACCTTGCACTTGTGCTTGTTGAACTTCTTGAGTTTTGCATGGGCCAACTTTCAAGCCTGTCCAGGTCTCTCTGGATGGCATCCTTTCCCTCCGGTGTGGTGCAGTGACTGCACCACACAGCTTGGTGTCATCAGAAAACTTGCTGAGGGTGCACTCAATTCCACTGTTCTTGTCCCCAAAAAAGATGTGAAATAATACCAGTCACAGTATGGACCCCCGAGGAGCACCACTCATCACTGGTCTCTGCCTGGACATTGAGCCATTGACAGCAGCTCTTTGAGTACGAGCTTCCAGCCAATTCCTTACCCACCAAGAGGTCCATCCATCAAATCCATGTTTCTTCATTTTAGAGACTGATTTTGTTCAGAACAGCATCAAATGCTTTGCATAAATACCAGTAGATGTTAGTCACTCTTCTCTTATCCACCAAGGCTGCAATCCCACTGTAGAAAACCAACAGATTTATCAAGCATGATTTGCATTTTAGTGACGCCATGTTGGCAGTCACCAATCACCTCCTTGTTTTCCATGTGCCTCAACATCATTTCCAGGAGCATCTGCTCCGTCATCTCGCCAGGCACAGATCAATCTCTGGATCTTTCATTCTTACCATATTAAAAATGAGAGTTATGTTTCCTCTTTATATGTATGTATATGTATATTCTTTATGCATGCACACACATGCACATGACTACAGAAAACTTACATTTATTCAAATCTTATCTAATTATCAGTGTTAGAAAACTATTTGCTTGCCCTTGAAAGTGCTGTTACTTCAAAGCTCTGCAGTATACTAAGAAGAAAATCCTTTTATACATATAATGGAAATTTCTGATAATATACAAAAAAAGTTTCAAGGGAGTTGGTTAGACTATGATTTTCTTTGATGTGTTTTGGGTGGGAAGTGTTGTTTTTTTCCTTGAACCTGTGAAGAAACACTTTACGGATTTTTTCAATATCCCTTTAACCATATTTTTTTTTGTGAAGGAAAAAACCCCAAAGTAATCCAGAAAAAAAAAAAAACGAAACCAAATCTAACCAAAACAAAACAAAAAAACACCAAAACAAACAAAAAACCAAAAAAACAACAAAACTACAAAACAAAAAACAAAAAACAACCCAAAAAAATCCAAACAGAAAAAAAAAAGGAAAAGAGATATTTTCAATTGCTACATGAAATGTCATATAAACACTCAAACTTTTGCCCCACACAAGTATTACAAACTAAAGACTGCACTGCACATGGATTAATTATGCAGGTTTTCTAATTATGATAAACTTAGTTACAGAATGAAATGTCATAAAACGCTCAAGGGCATTTAATCCAATCTTTATGGTGTACAGAGAGCAATAACAGTTGATATCAAATATTGTCAGTACAAAGACAGTTAAATTTGAGAGATAAAATATGATGGGAGCTCACAAACGTGACACTTCTAGATTTCTTTTAGGCTGGAAATACACTGAAATGTCCACAATCCCTGAGGCATATCAATAACAAGTTTGAAACAAAAAGATTGTCACACTTTACACTACTGCAGGAGTGGAAGAGAAAAGCAAAATTTTTCTGGCATGAATTACCCTTGTTTTTCCTAATTAGGTTCATCCACTTCTAGAAATGCCTCTTAGGAAGAGTTTTTAAGGTTTCTAATAAAGGTCATGTGCTCTACATATATTTATTCATTCTGTGAACGGAATATTTACCTACTTAATATAATCTAAATGTTCCTTAATAATGCCTTGTGATTGCTTCACTAAGCCTGCTTGCTGAACTATTCCACAGCCAAAATTATTCTCTGTAGGGAAAATTTATCTTCTAATGCATTATTCTGCTCCCCGCAACTTTGATATCTATTCTAATATGTCCTCATTGATCAACTTAACCTCTATAAAACTTCTATCTGTATATTTGCATTTTGGGGGCTTATTTTACGTTTAACACGCATAATTACCAAGGGTATTTACTCTCTTTCTCAAGAAGATAGTACTAGGAAATTATCCACACCTCTGACAATAATATGCGTTAGTTATCTGTTTACAGCATTCACTGACTGGATAATTTGAGGTGTATGTATGTAAAAACTATAATCATACGTGGAAGGTCTATACATTCATGTAAACGTGGTCCATGTAGTTACTGAAATTTAGAGACCCATAGCTAAGTTTTAAAAAGTAATTAGTGTTATCTCTGTCTTTTTATTTATAAATTAGGTAATCAGCCTGATTTTCAAATTTTATTTAAACTAATTAACTCTCTGATTCACCAGATGTGGTAATAAAAAGAGGGATAAATATTATGTACTGTAATAACTTCAATCTTCATTTGAGGCTAAGGAATAAAACATATGAAGTACGTGTTGTGACTAGCTGTACCCTAAGATGGTCATAAAGGACAAGTGACCTAAAGAAGTAAGATTCACTGAGAACCTTTCACTGAGAAATTATCCAGTTATCTAGCAGGCATTCTTAGTCTAGGCTTGTCACCAATTGTTCATTGCAGTAGAATCCTAGCTACCTGCTTTAGTAACTAAAGAATCTTATTGGAGAAAGGGATTTGGAACAAGTTTTTTATATATTTTTTTTAAAAATATTGAGGTTTCATTGAAGACCAACAGTTGCTACGACAGTTCAGAAATCTTGAGAGAAACAGAATAAACCATAAGATAGTTTTCTAATTATTTTTTAAAAAATATCTAATTCAGATTTTATATGTCAAAAACAATGACAGTGCATGTACTTGAAACCTGCATCAGAAGAAAAAAAGGTTTTACATTATGCATAGGTAATAACATCATATCTGCAATGATTTTTATAATTGCCCATAATGAGGACAACATCAAGAGAACAGAACCTCTACCTATGTTGACAAGATAGTCCTTATTGACATCTAAAATTGAAAGAAACCACTCATAAAGAGTTGAAAACCGTAGTAGAATGTAGGTAAATCACACATTTAGAAGATAAAAGCCCACCACCAAAGGACATGTTTAAAATCAGATATATAGATAAATATAGATAGATATATCCCTTTTGACCTCAAAAATAGAAGTCTTTCCCATATCAAAGCTAATAATTATAAATATCAATATCGATAAATATAGATATTGATTTTATATATGGATAGATATAGATAAATATAGATAGATATATCCATTTTGACCTCAGAAATAGAAATCTTTCCCATACCAAAGCTAATAATCACATGCCTAGATTTCTGACTTGTTCCATATCTTTCATATATGTATCTAATTGGTATTTCCATGAAAAAAAGAGTAGGACTTTAGGACTTTAGGACTACTATATCTTTTATTTTTATGAATATCATGCTATTATTCATTCAAATATTGAATGTTAAATAATCCTAACCTGTTAAAATCTGATATTTTGCATTTGCAATACATGACTTCTCATTATAATACCTTTTATCCTGCGAGAAAGCTTACTCATGGGACTATTTTGTGCTTATATGCTTTCAAACTGTCACTGCTTGTAGCAATTTGGAAATAATATGAGAATGTTGTCAAAAGTTTACTCTGTTTCAGTTTGATAAAACAAACTTTGTACGGAACTAAGTAAGAACAGCTCACGTAGCTGTTCGTTTGTGCATTAGCACAATAGCGAAGCCCAAAGACCAAGAATATCAAACTGAAGTTGGAAAGTGAGAAAAGAATCTGCAGCCTTGCAAAAGACACGACATGGAACGAATGGGATGTTAGTCGAATCAGAATTGTGTGGCTATTAGAGTACGAGATTAGACTATGCTTGTTACTTAGGCACAACAACTGAATGAGTTTCTGCTTTTAGATGTTTTCTTGCTCAGCAGTATAAATACAATGTATACACATGTAGTACTTATGGGGTACTATAACACATCTCAAGTCTCAGCAAACCCACTGTATGTTGGGTTAGTACCGAAAATACTGCCTTGTAAGGTGTCTCAGTACACATCAGCTAATCCTGACAGTTACCTTCTCATAGGCTCCTATCCCACAACAAGGAGGAAAAAACTGTTATCCAAAATCTAGAGGTGATCTATATTATTTGAGCAAAAGCTAATTGATTTGGATTACATTGATCAGAGGCTGAGAGAGGCACACATACAACCACTTCCTATTAATCATCTGGAAAAATATTTTATGTCAGTGCTGAAGTTGACTACTTCTAGGTTTTTCCTGTGAAACTTAGGTATATTTTATCCCTATATGTAGTACTTCATATGTATGAATTATTCTGTTGATAAGACAAAGAAGGTCTACAGTACTCTAAGGTAATTTATGGGTCTCAGTTATGTATATTTAATACTTAAATATGATCGTAGTAACCATCCTTTCTGTAGAGTTAAAATAGTGGTTTTTACCATTTTTAGAGTAATTACATATTCCTATCATTTTATATATGTGGTGAACTTTGTTATGCAAGATATTCAAGTATATTTATCCTAAAAACAAGCATGATCAAGAAATTAGAACATGGTAGAATACTAACTTCAAGAGTTCCTGAATCTCCTTATAGCCCAAAGTGAAGGATCTAAGCCTTTTCATTATTCCTGAAGAATATGTACTCTGCTTATATTTCTTTAAAGGTAAGGTGGCAGGTAGCAGGGGGAGAAGCATAATAGAAATCTGCTTGTGTAGCGATGGATAGAACTGAAACATAATATCTCACACATTTGCAAAAAAAAGTGTGCTGCCTTCTTAAGGAGAAGCCAGTAGAGTCACTGAAGCGACAGATTTCTAGAAAAGTAGTATCTTATCCAAGTTAAATTTTCTTTTTTTCTAGCTACTAAGAAAGGTGAAAAAAAAAATATCAGTTACAGAGGAAACACAAGTCAAGCTTTACTTTCATCTGAGAGGCAAAACAGAGAACACTGCCGATCTTGAAATTCAAGATTACTCATTCAGCTGAGAAAGCACATATCGTTATATCAATCACTGTTCGTCATAATTAAATATTTTACATTGTGTTGGTCATGACACCTCAGTGTCTTGTTAAAAAAAAAAAAAAGAGAAAGCTGGATAATGCTCTGGAATAGAAGCAAGCATATTCTAAATTATCTTTAAGTACAGTTTAAAACCATTTCATTTTTTAAGAAGTGATATTAAAGTGAGCTTGACCATCTGTCTAAAAATTGCATTTAAGTTAGTGAAAAGGTCAGATCTGATCTTATTTCTTAAATGTCTGCATCGATAATGAAAATCAAAGCATTAATTTATATTTGGTGTCTTTCTCAAATAACATTTTCTGCAGCACATTACCAGCTCTTAAGCTTCTCCCATACATCTCAACTGCTTTACCAGCCCTGCACTGATGGGTGAAGACTCTAATACTCTGCAGAAACATGTGCCCCTCTGGCAATTCCTGTTCTAGAATCATAGACTCATTTAGGCTGAAAAAGATCTCTCAGGTCATCAAGCCAAACTGTCAACCCAGCGCTTCCAAGTCCACCCTAGAACATCTCTCTAAGGGCCACATCTACACCTCTTTTAATTACCTCCAGGGAGGATGACTCAACCACTTCCCTGGGCAGCCTGTTCCAATAAATGGTAATCCTTTTAGTGAAGAAATTTATTTTAATATTCAATCTAAACCTGCCCTGGCAAAACTATCCTTGTCCTATCACTTTTTATGTCAGAAAAGAGACCAACACTCGTCTCAGTACAACCTCCTTTCAGGTAGTTGTAGGGTGGTAGATTGTCAGCATGTACCCACAAAATTCACTCTGTTACTCCTCAGCTGGACAGGTGAGAAAAAATATGTCAAAAAATATATCGAAAGCTTGTAGGTCAAGATAAAGACACTCATCAATTACTGTCATGAGCAAAAAGAGTCAGTGTGGGGAAATTAATTTAATTTATTGCCAATTAATTCAGAGTAGGATAATGAGATGTATACTCAAAGCTTGGTAACACCTTCCCTTCTACCCTTCTCTTCTTCCTGGGCTCAACTTCACCCTCAATTTTCTCTATCCTTCCCTGCCTTCATCAGTGCAGGGGGATGGGGAATGGGGGCTGTGGTCAGCTCATAACATTTAGTCTCTGCTCCAGACCCTTCACTATATCTGTTGCCCTTTTCTGGACTCACTCCAGCATCTCAATGTCCTTCTTATAGTGAGGGGCTCAAAACTGAGCACTGGACTTAAGGTGTGGCCTCACCAGTGCTCAGTTTAGAGGGACAATCACTGCCTCAGTCCTGCTGGACACAGTGATTTTGATGCAAGCCAGGATGCTATTGGCCTTCTTGGCCACCTGGGCACACTCCGACTCATGTTCAGCTGCTGTTGATGAACAACCCAGGCCTTTTTCTGCTAGGCTTCTTTCCAGCCACTCCACCCCAAGCCTGAAGCATTATACCGGATTGTTGTGACCCAAGCGCAGGACCTGGCACTCACTAAAATTGAGCTGCAAATGATTAATGAAAAGTACAAAAAGACCTTTCTTTAGAAACACTGTTTCGGTTGGCTGTGTCATGAAAGATTTTGTCTTGTTATTATGCTACTCCAGATGATAATGCAGTGAGGAGACACAAAGGCAAATATCAGAAGCTGCACAAAATTTATTTAAGCAGTTTGTATTTCCTGGTATGGATTGTGATGGAAGATTTCAGATCTTAAGATAACAAACAAAAGAGACTAAAGATGTTTTTTTGTAGTACTGAAGCTACTACAGTTCTAGCAGAGGAGAAAAAAAATCTTTATGTTATATCTGGTATATTATGAATAAAACATTCATGGAAGCCCCAGGGCTGCTTTAGTTCAGATGATATGATAATATATGACAAACTGAGCACAGCAACAAGAATTGTCATAGAACATAAAAGCATGGTTTGATTTTTTAGGTTCATTTGCTATTGAACATTTCTTTCGGTGTGTTTTGTACTCCTGTGTTTACTACTGCATGGAGAAGCAGCTGTTGCTGGCAAAATGGGTCAGAAAAAAATTGGTGAATTCTCCAGCGTGACATCCAATGTGCTGTTTTGAGGAGTTTTGCGAAAAATTTCTCTACAGGACAAGAAGAAAGACAACAATTAAAGTCAACTGAGACTGACAAAAGAATAAGTTGGTCAAGACTAAAACAGACCACATTTCTAAGAAAAAAGCAGAGATGAAAGATCAAGCCAATGGCAACAGATAATTGGACCTAATTTACCTGGAAGAAGATAACCCTCAGAAGGTGGTACAGTTATTCATAGGTTCCATCAAACTGAATCTTCCACTTCAGAATCCCGTATATTAACTAAGCCAGTGTATTTATGAAACTCCAAAAATACAAGTGCTGTTAGAAACTGCACCTGAGGTTCTGAGCTCAGCTTGGACTTTGCTGCAACTTCGCAATGGCAAAGGCAGGCACATGGACTCATGGGGCATCAGGCTGCTGATCAATTTGTCGTGGACGGTGGCCAGGAGCATGGTGAAGAAATTAGTGCCATACTGGCAATACAAAAAAAAGGTTAACAAGATTGCCTAACACGGAAGGAAATCTAAATGAAAACATGAATTGAAAGAGAATTCAGAAAGCTTAGGAAAAGGGATTAGCTTTGAAGAAATAAACGAGCAGGAAGAAAGAAAAGAAAGTGACAATGGATCTTTAGAATGTTTTACACATACTTTGGAAAAAAGTTTCACACTCTAAGCATGTGTAAGTGGGACCTGGACACTAGGTTCTAGTATTTACAAATACTAAGCTGACTGTATGTTCTTCCTTGTGACTGAATTCTCAGGTCACTCTCAAGATTTTGCTGAATTAGATGCATGTCATGGAGACAAAATTTGCTATAAATTTCTTCCTTAAAGGCCAAGTGCACAAGTATTAATTCTAATATAACTGTATTGCATGTGGAACAGAAGAAAAACAGGAGAATTGATATCACTACAGCACTAATGCATAAAACACTTGTTTGCATACATTTGAACCAAGATAAAAATACTGTGTTTTGATATGTCACATTCCTTTTAAAGTACAGAAACACTTAAAGCAGGATAAAAGCAACTGTGGGGATTGTCAAAGTTATTCCATGTACAACTAACCCTGTTCCTATTGAAAAATTTCCACTGTTTTCAGAGAGTGCCAAATTACATCAATTCTCTGTACATTTTAGAAGAAGGAATTTAAGTCTTCTATGCTGCACTATCTTATTGACACAGTTTTATACTTCCACAGCTTAACAAAAGCCAGCCATCTAAGATGTGTATTTCACTCTCCAACACTGAGAAAAATTGAAGTTTATCAGAGTTTCTTGGCTCCTTCTGAACTAGTCATTTACATTTTGAAACAACTCCATTAATCTCTGAGAATTTTTCATGTCTAATTTCAGTAGCAAAATCTCATTTCACTGAAAGCTCCAAACTGTAGTAGTAATGGTCTTTCTTCAATGAATTTAACCCTTTTCCATTACTACCATTTCAACTTTGAAAATCGTTTATGTCTTCAACAAACACAACAAAAATCAATATAGACCCTATTCTTTAAAATATAGAGTAAGAAGTAGGAGCAGTTGTAAAAATATGTGTATTACATGTCACTTACAGACTTTGGAATTATTAAAATTGCTCTATCACTTACAATATTTGCACCAGTGAGAAGAGAGAAGGGAAAGAAATCAAATTATGTAACAGTATATTGGTTATTTCTCTGCTTTCTGGAGAATCTGAGGCTGCTTTATTTTAAATGTTTACTACATTGAAATCTCATGGCCGTAAACATATTTATACAAGAAAACAGAATTTTAGACTAAAAACTCATCATTTCCCACAAGGAAATTCAGGAGAACAGTATGAAACACAAACTATTTTAATAGGCTGCCATCATTCAAATGGCAAAAATGTTGTCAAGTTCCACAAAATTTCCCCCTTCCTCTCCCAAAACAGTTACGGAACATTCTACAGATCTAAAACTGAGATGCAGTGCATCTGAGAGAGGTAAAATGCAGAAGAGATTACTTCTGTGAGAACAGTTAGATGATAATGAACAATAAAGAACAATATGAAAGGTACTATAACAAACTGAAATCAAACATTGACGAGGATAATAGCCCATCTCAAGGGTAGATAGGCCTTTTGGAGAGATCTGGACAGACTAGAGTGATGAGCAATCACCAACCATATGAAATTTAACAAGGGCAAGGTCTGAATTCTGCACCTGGGATGGTGCAGCCCTGGATGTACAGGCAGACTGGAGAATGAGATCCTAGAAAGAAGTGCCATGGAAAGGGATGTGAGGGTCCTGGTTGATGGCAAGTTGACCATGAGTCAGCCAGAAGGGCCAAGCGTGTTCTGTGGGGCATCAGGCACAGCATCGCCAGTCGGGCAAGGGAGGTGCAGGTGCAGATGCGGGTTTACCTCGAGCCCTGTGTGCAGTTTTGGGTGTCACAATAGAAAAAGGGTATAAAGCTGTTAGAGAATATCCAAAGAAGGGTGACTAAAATGATGGAAAGCCTCAAGGACAAGGCTTGTGGGGGGCAGCTGATGTCACTTGCTTTGTTCGCTTGGAAAAGAAGAGGCTGAGGGCCATCCTTATGCGGTCTACAGCTTCCCCAATGATGGCAGAGGAGGGCCAGGCACTAATCTCCTCTCTCTGGTGACCGCAATAGAACACAAGCAAATCAAATGAAACTGCATCAAGGGAACTTCAAATGTGACATTAGGAAAAGGTTCTTCACCGAGACTATGGTTGGTTACAGGAACAGTCTCCCTGGGGAAGTAGTCAGAACACCAATCCTGCCAGATCTCGAGAAGCACCTGGACAATGCTTTTGGTTGTATGCTTTAGTTTTAGACAGTCTTGCGAGGAAAAAAGAAGACGGATCCTTATGGATCCCTTCCAACTTAAGATGTTCTGTGGTTCTAAGATTCAAATGGACAGTTATTTTTACACTTCTCTCAGCTTTGCCTGTGTTATGAAAGCGTTTAGATTGTGTGATTGCAATTGTTTTTCATGGCCTATAAACTGTTTGGATGACTATGCAACTACATGGAGTCTTACTGAAGCAGCTGGAATATTTTGATCATATAAATACAAATGAGATAAATCAGTGCTCTTTACAACTAGGCCTCACTAGAGTTTAAATCAAGCACAGCAGCACTTGTGCTGGGGCAATCAAACCCACCACATTTTGAGTACCTAGCAAGAGAATTTCATTTTCAATAATGTAGCTAGGAAAATGAGATGCAAAGTTGGAAATGAAACTTGTTAGAAGTAGTAAAACATGGGTTTAAATTATGATATAGAAAACACCCCAACAGTTAAAAATGTTATATTTTTGTTACAAAATTTGCACTGCGTCTATGAGAGTAAGTCAGGCAAAAGATGATTTGGCAGTAACTTCTAGATGTAGACATGAAACAAATCAGGAAGTAGCGCCACTCCCTGACTCTACAAGAGTAACAATGTTGCAATAAATTGATGAACCCATTATTGATATTGGTCTTTTCCAAAGGTGTACTGTAGTTTATCATAAGATACAGTCACATTTCAGACTCAGTTGCACTGTGACATATCAAATTCCCTGACAGAAACCCAGCTACAGAGGAGTTGTTTTCTTAATGCTTGCTTGCTCCATCCACTTTAAGCACCAGTTCAATAAAATGGAACTAGGCTGCTCCATCTCCTGTTAGATATCCAGTTCACAATTCATACTGAGATATTTAACGTGTATGTTTGTAGACACATAGTATCATAATAAACCAGAAGACACAGGAATAGAAAAACCCCAAAAATATTAGAAGGCAATTGTACTATTCTCTACTATCTGTTTTGCCTTTGTGGGAATGAAAGTGACTGGTGCCAAGAGTGCCATTAATGGCACTAAAGACAAAAGGTTTCAATTATTGCATCTTTGACCTGAGAGTTTGGTGAACTTTAATTTTAAAATCCTTTTATGCCATAACAATTTTACCCAAACTCTACATGGTTGTCTAAATCAATTTTTTTTCATAATAAATTACAGAATTTAAAGCATTACTATACTGCTCAGTTCATTTAAAATTAAAAATTATTTCTTTTAGAAAAAGATAGTTATTATCAACAATTTCTTTATATGCAACGTATCTAGTGTGAAGTTTTCAGTCATCACTAACTTTTCCTCAATGCATGCTATTTAGGTTATTTCTGTATCATAATTATTTTATGATTCTGAAATACATATATATGCATTAAAAAGAATAAAGTGCATTTAAAATATTAGTTTACCTCCATGATTCCTGTCAAAATACTGTGCTTTTAAAACAGAGAGAAGGAAAGTAGTCAAAACATATTTGCCAAAATGAACATATTTCTAGCTTTATAAAACATTGCAGATTTTGGCCAGCTATTTTGCACTCAGCATGAGAAACTTTACACCATATGTCCAACTCTCGTTTAGAATGAATACTTATCTTATTTGGAATAACAATCGTGAAAACTACCAAGTCCCCAGTTAGATGGTAACACAACAGCTATCTTTGGGTTGCTTGGGGTTTTTTTTCTCTTTTTCTTCCGAATTAGCTCTTTGTCTCTGCTTCCATTAGAAAGATGGCCTTGTATTTTTAGACTTGCTCACCCAGTAAAGTTATGAAGTGTTAACTTTACAAATATTGTAGCAAATTCCAAATATAGCTTTTCCTTATATTAATATGCAACATATTTTAATCAGTTCTTGTGTTGATAATGTTGCATAAAGAAGCAGCAAACTCTAACACTGCAGAAAGTCAAGCACATTTTTTTAAACCTGCAGATTAGATGCTTTACATAGGCCCAGTATAGATAAACTTCCAAAGTTCAGATTGAACCCAAATCCTATTAAACGATGGCAGTAGCCAGAATACCAATCAGAACAACTGCTGGAAAAGGAGTATTTGTAGTGTCCACATCTTTGCAGATTAGCTGAAGCAAATTCCCTCATACTGTTGTCACTGAGCTGTTACAGTGAGAATCAGCAGATGGTTAATCAATCCCAAAATGCCCTTCAGGAGCTACAACAGCTGTGTATGGTCAGCACGAGTAAACTCATCCAGAGTAAATGGGAACTGGGATTTGTGCGGCATGGAAACACAATGGTTTCCTTTCCATGGCACAATAAAATGACTCTGCAAACATTTCTTATAGTTTGAACTTTCCAGAATAAATTCAGTAAGATTTCTATAGCAGTCTTGTGTAAACAGTCTACATATAGCAAATCCAAAATCAATTTATTAGTGGGCAAAGTGTTAATTAAATTGAATCACTCCAGGCTGAGCAAAAGGTACCATCTGCAAATTACAGATAACAGCCCTGCAGTTGATAATCTCAGGAAATATTTGCAAGTTTCAAATAATTTATTTACCAGCACTTCTATGTACCCCCAAATACATATTTGGATTCACAGGGTGGTAAAAAAAAGCCATTATTAGACAATCCACATCCCATTTTACAAAACCCCCCCTTCCCTCCCCACTGATACATAGCTATTTCTGATATATAAAGCACAGAGTTCATAATCTTTCATACTCTGACATCACAGACTAGGACAACAGAATACATCAGAAGAAGCAACATGTGGTTGGAAAACAAAATGTTATTTACAGTAAAATATTCAAAAGCATGTTAAAGTTATTGTTCCAGCAAATATAATCAATTCACTTTTATTTTGACTTTTAAGTGCTCTTTTATATATACGTGTTAAGACTGTACTTTCATGTATAAGTATTTTAAAAGGACATGGTATGCTGGTTTCGGCTGGGGTAGAGTTAATTTTTTTCACAATGGCTGGTATGAGGCTGTGTTTTGGATTTGTGCTGAACACAGGGTTGATAACATAGAGAATTTTTTTGTTATTGCAGAGCAGGGCTTACACAGAGCCAAGGCCTTTTCTGCTTTTCATATGGCCACACTGGTGAGGGGGCTGGAGGTTGCGAAGAGACACAGCCAGGACAGGTGACCCAAACTGACCAAAGGGGTGTTCACAGATTCACAGAATTGTTAAGGTTGGAAGGGCTAAACTTCTCTTCCATTAATTTTTGGAATACCAGGACAAAGACCAGCCTTCTGTTCTACCAAAACCAAACCAATAATTTTTTTCGAATTGTTTTAGCAACTTTATTTGAAGAGAGGAAGAGAACTGAGAAAGAATAGTTTAAAAAAGCAAACTGGATGCATATACTAAAGCTATATTGAAAGTACTAGATGTACTTATGTTCTTACAGTGATTTCTTTGCAAAGAATGTATGGAAATATTCAAAAAGTCCATCAAACACCAATTTTCCCTCCTTTCCAATAAACACTATGAGTCACTGTTTTATTATTGAGATGGCCTGCAGAAGACAGACTACTCACAAAGCAGAGAAATAAAGAACATTCTGCCATCACTAAAGCTAGTCAGAAGTGGATAACTTTAAAAGGAGAAGATAGGATGAAAACACTCACTCAGGTTTTCTGATGACTGAATATTTGCCTTTGGCTTAACAGCACCGAAGTATGCTGCCTTATAGAAACTATGAGTGTTCTGTTGTATATATGCGTTCTATTCACCCTTGTTAGGTAAAAATCCCTGAGCAAAGCATATTTCCTATCATGTAGAGTTTCATCTTGTGGGGTTTATAATACAAGGATGTGATTCAAGTCCTGAGCTTTACAAAAGGAGAAGAATAATTAAACACCTGTGCTCTATCTTAAAATAAAAAGTGAATAATGCTGTTCTATGCTTTCATGGTTTTCACTCAGGGTTTTTTTGGTAGGCAGAGGGAGAAACAAAAGCTCCTGCCACAGAAATCTTGTATTTCAGCCTGACATTTGTTCAAGGAAAAACCTGTCCTAGAGGGAAGAGAAATCTTTTACTTACAAACACAAACAAACAGCGTGCCAACTCCAAACATTTTGTGGGAAACCCAAAACTATTCTCAATTTTAGCTCAAAGAAAATATGCGTAGGTATGCCATAAGGAATGGCTGCAAATGCTTAATTAAGATGAGCTCAGTACACAAACAAGAACCCACAGATGATGCATGAAGTACTAGAGTCTGAGGTTCGCTAGCAAAAAATGCAATCAAAGCCATGGCCCTTCATTTTTTTCTTCTAGATTTCTCATTTTCCCATTTGACAAGTCTTCAAAAAGCCAGTTACAGCTGTCAAAACATAAACCAGAATTTTCTAGTTGGAAAGCGCTGCTTTACATAAACCCAAAGATCTTTTCTTGAAGGAACTCATATTCAACTCTTAATTTAAGCACAAATATATCATGCTAGACAGAAAAACAATGCTAAAACCTCATTGTACAGTCTGTTAGATTTGTTTTTGTTGTTTGGATTCACTTTCACTTGGGAGGATAGAACATATGGAAAGGCAATTGTACCAAAACATTGGAAAAGCAATTGGATCAAACACATCAGAAGAGCAATGCTTTCAAGCTTTGAGGTTGGACAGAGCCAGAAAACAATTTTTTTACTTAGTTTTGTCTTGAAACTAAACAATTATGCTTGTCTTCACCTATGTTGGAAGGAAAAAGACAATCTTTGGAGTTTTGTATACTCAAAAACTGCTCCAGATACACATATAAAACAAGAATCAGCAATCTTCATTGTGACCACATCTGACAGGCTCATGAAAATGTGTGTTTTTCATATGGAATATAACTCTTTCAACCACCAGTAGGAAGTATGTCTGTTTAATAAAAACCACATATTTCAGCAGAATGACTAAGGTTTTGGAGGACCGTGGGACAACACCACTCAATGAAGTCTTCATAAAGAAGACTGACAGCTGCTGCAGTAGATTAACCTCCACAAGCTTCATTTTTCAACAACATTGCCTCTTTTGCTTTTATTTCTCATTGCACAACTCTGTTAAAAACATATCTTTGTTAACAGCTGATCTTTCTGTTTTACTTTAGAACAAAGCTGGAAGTTTTCATCTTCCCTAACAAAATACTTTAATTAAATTTCATCCTCCATTTTGAATTTTGGACAGATGCTTGATAGTTATCATTACAGATACTTCAGTGATTCCTTCCAGTTTTACAACTAAAACTCACCTTTGTATTAAGTCTACAGGAAAACAGAACACTGATGCATGCTCCCACAGACAGCCAAGATAAGCAGCTCAGCCATCTGACTACTGCTTATTACCTCATTTGTCACTTTATCATTCTATCAGAACTTATCTGTTTCTTCTTCTTTAGAGTTCTATTGTAACCTGTTAGATTTTAATAACACTTTTTTGTTTTCTTGGTCTGAATTAACAATAGAGATCCTGATTACCAAACAATGTTTCTGATGAAAGAAGCATCCACTGACATTCATATGGTAAATCAAAGGTCTCTGTTTTCCTTTCTCTTTAAAATCAGAATAAACACACACCCAAGAAAAGTAAAAGGTTGGTAATTTAAGTACTGAATTAATAAAAGAGTTTTCTTGTTGTTTGTTTTTGAAAATACAACATAGGGAAGAAGTAGATATTTGAATACTTCCTGCTTTATCAGGTTAGTCTCAGACTATTGTCAGGGCAGAACTGCTGGATAGATTTTGAGATATTTGCTAAGCATAAATTTGGGGACAGAATATTTAATTCAATTTATATTTATGCGTACTCTATCAAATTTTGTAAAGCTTACTTCAGATAATTGATTTTCATTGAAAACATGAAGTATTTTATTTCAAGAGCCAAAATGCATAATTTGATAAAATATTTTTTCCTTGATTTTTTTTTATCTAACTTATCTGCTAGAGAAGAATTATTTTGTAATAGTTCACACACCAACTCTTCAGTGAAAGTGCTGTAGTCATATCAACCTGGATTTTTGTTCCCAAGGCTGGGAGCCCAGCAGTACTGGTAAAGACAGACGTGAAGAATGTGTTGAAAAACTCCGCATTTTCAGTGGTGTTGGGAACAAATTCCACTCTTCCCTTTGTCAGCAGGCTAATATTTTCCTTCTGCTTCTGCTTGTTGTTTACATCCTTGAAGAACTCTTTCTCATAGTTTTTGACATCTATGACTAATTTCAATTCAAGCTGAATTCTAACTTCATGTTTGCACACTCTGGAAATGCCTTATAGCTCTTAAGAGGTATTTATCTGCTCTCCCATCTCTGGTACACTTTTCCTTTGGGTTTTAGCAGACTCAGAAGCTCACAGTTAAGTCAAAGCGATCTCTTGCTCCACTTCTAAAGATGACCAAAAGGTTTTGTGCTTCCAGGAGTGTTCTTCAAAAACTCCCAGCACTCATTAGCTGCTTTACTGTCTGTGGAAGAATCCCACAGAAACCCTCTCAGCTGAGCTCTGAGTAAGCCGAAGCTTGCTCTTCTAAAGTCTATAATCTTTGTCTTAGTTCTCACCTTCAGCATGCTCAGCAGGATTCCAAATTCCACAGCACAATGATCCCTGCAGCCAAGGCCATAATGAATCAAGATAGTACAGTGCAAGTTTTCTTGGTTTGTGAGTAGGAAGTCCAGTGGTGACTCATTCCTTGATGACACATTTAACATGTATATGAGGAAGCAGCTCTCTACTCATTCCAGGAACTTGGTGGATGAGCTGTGATTTTTCTGGGTAGTTGAAGTCACCATAGGAACCAGGTTCTGTTGACCTGAAACTTGCTTAAGTGACACAACTATTACTTTGTTGGGCTTATCATCTTGGTTTAGAAGCAGAAGCCCGCTGTAAGATTCCCCTCTGATCTTGACCCAGAGATGTCCAATAGGGATTTTACAACAGACACTTAAGGTTCTCCTTAACATAGAGCTTAACTCCAACTCCTCCTCCTCTTCTTATTCCCTGTATCACCTTATGAAGCAGCCTAGAGCCATCCACCATGATCCACCAGTCATGTGAGTTATCCCACCATGTTTCAGTTATTCGTACGATGTCATAACTTTCTGATTGGACATGGAGCTCCAGTTCTTCCTGTTTGCTTCCCAGGTTGCAAGAAATGCCACCACTCGAGGCAGTTTGTCTTCTGGTTCTCATCTTGAGAGTCAGCTAGGACCAGCTATTGCTGCTCTGGTTGGCCTGGCTTGTTTCCCAGTTGGAGATTTGCTACTTTGGATTTGTCCCGTCCCACTTAGCTGATTTAGGGGAAGGTAGTTGTATGTACTGTGTGGGGTGTGTGGGAAAAAAACCCAAGTTCTAAGGAGGCTCAATGAAAAACAACTTTTACTTGCAAACTTTAGAACATCCAGATAGAATAAAGCATTTGGCAACTTTGGAATATCCAGATAGAATAAGGCACTTGCAAGGTTTTTTCATCAGGCTTAAAATATATTTTGAGAAGAAGAAGTAGGGGGAGAGATAGAGAGAGAATAATGAGCTTAATTACTCATGATATTGAGTGATTTATACAGAGTTGATATAGAAGAAATTCTGAACATAGATTATTATGTAAATTTTAAAAAATATAAATCTTTATTCCAGACAATATAGTGGTTGACTAGTGCAGTAAAGTTATATTCTGCACTACAGCTAATGTGATGCTTTTTGTACTTCCTAGGTGACAGCAGGTATAGTTGTTTCTTGTTTTGAAGTCAAAGATTAATAGCAGTCAGCTTCTTAACTGTGAAGCACATCAGAAGAGCTTATTTTAGTGTCACTCCAGCACTTTTCCATGCAGATAACATTGCCTTGAAGATAGAAGAATGAACAAGAAAAAGAGCAAAAGGAAAAACTTCTGGTTCCTAAGAACACTTCTCAGATCTCTCATGCATCTAAGGATGGCTTTCTAGCTTCTGCTAAAGAAAAAAAAAGGTTGGTTCTCCTCTTAAAAATAAACGTACAAATGTTATTAAAATTGCTCACATCTGTTCTTTTTCCAGTTAAGATCTTTCCACTTCGCAGTAAACAGGATGCGTCTTCAAATACCACTTACAATTTTGTCCATTGAACTGAAAAGCCCGTGCTCCTTTTTCCCTGTTACCATAGACTATTATCACTAATCCTTAACCTTCTTTTATTGTGTTATGTATAGAATTGAAGGGCAAGTGAAAATTTGAATTAAATTTCTGTATTAATGTAATCAATATCATAGCCTAACTTAGTTTACAAGATATAAACATCACACTCTTGTTACCTATTTTTCAGGAGTATATGTACCTTCTCCCAACAGATTTCCCTGAGAAAATTTAGCTCATACAAAGTTCACAGAGTCTTGTAAGATGGGAGTCCATTCCTTGTAATGTCCACTTACTTTAAACCTGGGTTACAAGCGTCTCAATAATACAGGGATAAAGGTTTGCAATAAAGCCACAATACATTAAAAAATACTCGTTGTACCGAGGCTATTAATCAGCAAGTGGTAGCAGCCCAGAAAGGTAAAAGAGAAAATTAAACTGCCATGAATGAAAGATAATAGATGTCTGACAATGTCATGTTCCATTAAGTGATTTACCCAGCACACTCTCACTAGCCCTGCAACTTTTGGCATTGATTTCCATAGCAACAAATGGCAACGTTACCATCTGGAGCACATCCAGCAACAGGGAGAACAAGCTCTAACAGTGGAGTTCAAGAAAAAAAATCCATTAAAGAAGTCTAAGTGCATATATTACAAGAAATAATCACATGCTGGACATGCCTGTTTTGTTAAAAAGTTGTTTTCCTCATGCCTAATAATTTGTGTTTTGTCCAGTTCTTGTTTATGTCTTGGAAGGAGCATATACTGAGAAAAGACCTATTAGCCCAGGACACAGGCAAGCTGCAAAGTTCATAGTGGAGGAAGATGTATTATGTCACATCACTATTTCTGAACCTGGTACCAATAGTAATTCCTCTTTTGCATCGAGAACCACCCCCCATGGCGAAATTATTGGACGACCCATGACATCTCCCAGAAACTTCATATGTTGCACTTCCTACCATCTGCCAAACTTGCACAATCAGGTCGTTAGCAGTCTAGTACTAACTCCGCTCAAGGTAAGGAATGTAATATCTTTTATTTCTGAGTCACACAAGACATTTCTCTGCAGCTCTGAAGTATAGGAGTTTGTCTTTACCTTATACCATTAAGACTGCTGTTCTTATTTGTCCTGGTGGTCCCCAGCTCAATCCCAATTACAATAAACTATTAGCTTTCCACACATAGCAGGTATGTGAGCCATTACATTGGATACTTTTATCATTTATTATAGTAGTTTCCAAAGGCATAAAGACTCTTATCATCCAGAAGAACGTACAAAATAAAAAGAAGAAAATATTTCCATTCTTTGTGAAGTCTCAGGCTGTTTCAAGACTTCTGAAGAATATTTGTTGATTCATTATTATGAGATAGTGTATTGTGTTTGTAATTCATCAGATACCGCTACAAGCATTATCTTGGATCTTTCTGCCTCTCTGCACAGCCTTTATAAACCACTGGTATTCTGTCAGCCTCACTCCAATATAGCGAGAAGTGTTGTAGACTGGTGTAGCTAAATAGAGCAGATATTTTTCAAACACACACTAAAAGTTCTTTCAACAATAACAATTAATTTCTTTGCCAGATGCTGCTACACAGAATAAAGCCTCTGACATTTGCTTCCTGACCTTACTTCAGTGATCATGATTGTGGCATCCAGAGATGAACAGTTTTCAATAAAAAATGGGCAGAGCTTCTGTGGCTAATGCACACCAAATAGACACAGCAGGTTAACAACAGATTCCCCAGGCTAACACTGAGCTCTCTTCACAAACAGAAAAGAATCGTAAATATTTCAGGAGAAATGTTTCAGCAGGTGTCTGCCCTGTTGATTTAACTTGTCCTGTTTGGGGATTTAAAGCTGAAAAGGAGAACAAAGCTGTGAGCTGGACAGTTAGAGCATTAGGGATTATGGAAGTCACTGAGGAAGATCAAGTTTTCAAGACGCACATGAGATAAAAGACGTGTTTCTGGACAATGAGCTGTTTCTTGCTGCTCTTTTGTTTCACAGAGGTGGAAGAGTTTCTCCCTCTACTGAGTTACACTCAGATGATGTAATTTATATGCGTGGCTGGGGAAGTAGGATGTGGGAAACGGTATCTCTTAGTGTAAGGCCTGCAATCTTCAGGAGACTTCCATTACACACTTAATTTAGAAGCTAGTGGCTAGTAAGGCATCTTACTCTCCATTATTTTACTAATGTTTTGTAGCCATTTTGGTAGAACCATGTGGTCTTTTGTTCCAAAAATACTGCATTGGACTTTTCCTTTACAGACTGCATACAGGTATCCTCTCTTTTAAAAAAAGATTCAAAACTTTGCAGTTTACCATTTTATGTTGATAGACCAACTTGCCTTTCTACATTAAATATAAACCCTTTATGGTATATTAAATGCTATCACTTCAAACAAAAATCCCATTTAATACTGAAGCTTTTATTATCTTCTGTGGACTTGCTTAGTATCCCTTCCAGTCCTGTGTCCAAGTCATTTATGAAGATTTGGAAGAGCATAGAGCAGAGGATGGAGTCATGTGGAACCCCGCTAATGACAGGTTGCCAGTCTGATGTCACCCCACTCACTATAACCCTTTGTGCCTGACCTGTCACCTGTACACGATGTGTTTATCCAGCTGTGTGCTGGACATTCTGTCCAGAAGGATCCTGTGAGATACACTATAGAAAGCTTTATTGAAATCCAAAAAGATTACATCATCTGGCTTCCCTTGATCAACCAGGTAGTTTACCCCTTCACGAAAGGAAACTAGGTTCAATAGGCAAGACTTTCATCTCACAAAGCATTGCTGGCTGTGAGTAATGACTGTGTTGCCTTTCAGGTGTTTTTCAATACCCCCCAGAATGATCTTCTCCATAACCTTACCAAGCAGGAAGTGAGACTTACAGGCCTGCAGTTTATGGGGTCATCCTTCTTGCCATTTTTGAAAATTGGAGCACTCTGAGCCAGCTTCCAGTAACTGGGACCTTTCCAGATTCCCCAGACTATTCAAAAATTGCTAAGAGGGGCCCTGTAGTGATGCTGGTCAGATCTTTAAGTATTCTTGGATTAATCGTATCAGGACCTATAGAATTACACAGATCCAGGTGGAGCAGCAAATCTCTCACAACTTCAGGGTCAACTGATAGTTTTTCACTCTCACAGCCATGGTCCTCTAACTCAGGGCACTGAGAACCCCTTAGGGCATCATCAGTGCTGAAGGCAGAGGTGAAGAAAGCGTTGAACATCTCCGCCTTGTCTATGTCCCTCTTTGTGGGGCGACCATGCTCATCCTGAGAGATGTAATTTCTGCACTGCGTTTTGTCATTAATGCATTTAAAACCCCCTCTATTTGTTCCATCCCACAGTTCTGGCTAGCTTCCACTTCAGTGGAGCTTTGGCCATGTGAATTTTCTCCCCGTGGAGAGCAGCATCTCTGTATTCCTCCCATATCACCTGTCCTTACTTCTACTGGGCATTCACCTTCCTTTTCTGCCTTATTTCCAAGAGAAGATCCCTGTTCAGCCAAGCCAGCCTTTTGCCTTGTCTGCTTGACTTCTTATGTTCTGGGATTGCCTGTTCCCCCTGCCTGCAGGAGGTGGTGCTTAAAAAGTGACCAGCACTGATGGCTTTCAGCACCTTCATAAACGTTTTCCCAGGGAATCTTACTCACTACTTCCCTGAACAGCCTGGAGCCCTCTCTCCTTATGTCCAGAGCTGAAATTTTGCTGGCACTTTTCCTCCTGTCAACAGAGATTTTAAACTCAATCACCTTGTGGTCAACAATCTCTACTTCACTCATAAGACCTCCTTTATTGACAAGCAACAAATCAAGCAGTACATCTTTCCTAGGCAGGTCTCTAAGTGCCTGTACCATGAAGTTGTCATCCAGGTGTTCTAGGAATCTTCTGGATCTGTTTGTGCCAGCTGTGATACTCCAAGGCAATTTCCAGCAGGTTGGAATCCCTCATAAGGACAAGGGCAGTTGATTTAGACGTGTCTCTTGGTTCTTCAAGGAATAATTCTTTGGCATCATTGTCCTGGCTAGGTGGTCTATATCAGACTCCCACAATGATATCAGTATTATTTGTTTGTCCCTTAATCATTACCCAGAGGCTGTCAGCCATGTTATTAACAGCTGTAAGCTCCATATGTTCCAGCCTTTCCATTACATTGTGACACATCCCTGCCTTGTCTGCTCTGCTTATCCCTCGTGAAGAGCCTGTAACCATCCAGCGTGGCCCTCCAGTCACAGAACACATCCCACCAAGCTTCACTTATGCCAGTGATGTCAAAACTCTAAAACCAGGACAAAGTTTTAAGCTCCTCTTGTAGCTTTCTTTGAGTTGTCACAGGTGGGAGAGATATCTAGCATTTCAAATATTGCTAATATTGGTATAATATATTTGGCCATTTATAGCCATAATTTTTCCATGGGTTTCCCCTCCATCTTAGTCTTTCCATTTAATCATCAAATTAATGTTACCTGTAGTATTGTTGTACTTGGACATAAAAAAGCCTGAGAATTATTAATAAATTGGGCATGAGGTTTGGCATTATAGCTCTATTGCCATATTTCACATTCTATTACTTTTGGCCTTGTAGGTGCTGCGATGTGCAAATCCCATCCACTCAAGCCTGCAGCAAAAGTTGCCTAAAAATTGCTACTACTTGCAGTGGAAGTAGAAACTCACGATTCTCTTTTCTCATATCTAGGACAGAAAAATATTTTTCCAGACAGATCTGAAAAGAAGATGGGACTTTACTTCTGAAGTAGTGCTACCACAGTCTACCGTGGTTGGAGAGTGGGGGAAATGGAAATTAAAAGACTATGGACAATACATCATCTTGAATATATCACAACAAATAAACGTACTCCAAATCATGGGTATTTCATCTCACAGCATTTGTAAGCTTTCCAGCTATGAACTTATTGTAAAAGCGAAAGAAGAAATACACCTTTGAATGTTTTTTTTCAACCCAAAGAGTTCAGTGATACAATCTAAGCCAGAAATTGGTCAGCTTTTAAGAGGCTCTTGAAGAACAGTTACAAATCCAAAGACTCACCAGTAGAAAGGACATCTAAATTCATAAAGAATTCTTACCTGCTGCTGAGATCGGTTGCAAGCAGAATGCCACTCTGCAGATGGAAAATTATCACTTTTTTTCCCTTTAGCAAACAGAAGATACTGAAAAGGCTATAGCTGCATCAAGGGGATTTGTGTAGAGATGTGAATTGACTGTTCAAAAGAAATGAAAAAAAAAGCTTGCTATATGTTTTAGCATTTAGGGAATCAGTGACTTTTTAAAATTCCCACTGTGACGGTATAAACATGCTGTCTTTAATGCTGCCAAAGCTTATTGAAACCCCTGGTAGGTAACTTCACAATACTCCACACACCATGAAATTCAATTACATTTAAGAAAATTAGGGTTGAGTTTAATTGCTTGTGTGCACTTTTGATGAGCACATGTTCTGTTTAAGGACATGGCTTGCAGAGGTCCTGACATTCAGATTGAATGAATTTGCTCACATGTTGTGCATTTTCTCTTGAAATTAATTTAAATGATGAAGACTCCTTATATTTCCAGGGGAAAAAAATTTACAGCGATTCAGTGGAGCTGCAGAAAAAAAGAAAATAATTTCTCTTGTGTACAAAGCATGCAAGAAAATTCCACAGCAATGCTATATTTCTGTTTATGCACAATCCTGGACAAGTAAAAAAAAAAAAACAAAACAAACCTCACACATCCAACAGTTGCACAATTTTCTTCCTTTTTCGTATTTCATGTAAAACAACCAGATCAGTTTTACAAAATAACCTGGAAAAATATTATAACAATTCCTACTTGGTTTATACATCAGTGTATTAATTTCTTTAAATAAATGCATTTTAATCTCTTCTCCTCTTCCAGAAGAAGGAGCACCACACCCATAAAGAAGTTCTCCTGTCCAGTTGGAGTTCAGACAGCATGTCCCCAGTTAAATATCTTGTTATGCTTGTTGCTAGCTGACAAAATTGAGAGCCTTCATGTTGAATGCATGCCATAAAATTCTGCTATCTCTTCAAATGCAATATTGAGATGACTATTCATTATCTATTAGAGCTGAAATTCAGTAAAAAGGAGCTGCATCTTTCCTATTAATATTCATTCCCTAGCTTCCTCAGGGTGTTTTCCATAAGAACCAACATTGCTTATGCTTATTTCCTCTGAAACATTAACATCAGTTAAGAATCAACGCCATTCAGAGACCTCCTGAGAAGGTTGTTTCACTAACCACTGGCATGCAGCAGTGGCTCACAAAACAAGCAGTTTTTCTTGGACCTGTTAGTTGTTCATTAAAGGCTCTGAACAATGAAAATACAAGTTGCACCAACAGCTCAGAATCACACATCCTCTTCCCTTTAATGGAAGCTGCAACTATGAAAACATGGTGTACATAGTTTTTGCAGGGTCATCTTTAAAAATTACTGCCTTTTCTAGTTTAAAGTTAGGCTGAAAAAATACACAAGCATGAAGAACTGTTTTTGACAAATGGTTTTCTTGCTAAATTAATGAGAACAAATAAATTAACAGAATAGTGAAGAAGTAAAGATTAAAGTTAGAGGGAAAATATTCTTTCTGAAAGAGGCCAAAGCACTCTCTAAGTACTACTTTATTAAGACATAAAGAAAAGAGGAGGGGAGACAGAGAAGGGGGAGAGTGGAGGTAAGACGGAAAAACAAAGTAATAACACATTTTAATTGTACAGTATGGATACTTTCTGCCTCTTTGGAAGTGAGACATTACAGAATGTGTTCTTAAATCAAGTTTGCCAAGTATAACACAGTCTCTGCATGGCTGTCATTGTTTTAAAAAAGCAAACAGTAGAAAAATGAAAATAAAGCAAAAAAAGTCAACTCCACTAGTGATTTTTCATCTCCCACCTGGTATTGTCATGGCTTAAACTGATCACAGTAATGAAAATTTGCACAGGATGCAGTGTTTATTTTAAACTTACTGTTATCTCAATAGCCTAGTTCAGGGGGCAGAAGAGGGAATGAGGAGAAGGGAGAAAAAGACCTAACAGAAAAAAAAAAAGGCTGGGAAAGAAAGACTGTAGGACATCCTTGTAATCAAAGGAGTACTGGTTCTATTTTCTACCTACACACTGGTGATAAATGATACTATTCCAAGTCTTCACTGTACCAAAAATAATATTACGTTAGAGACAGCTTCGCAATCCTAATAAACCACTTTTAAGACATTTCTTTCCCACCTAAGTGACCCCAAAATGATGTAACTCTAGGGCATTAATTGTGTAGCACCGCATTTTATACATCACTTCATCAGGAGACTAATAAAACAATGTGAGATATCAGGCTGACTACAGAAGTACTACAGATTATGTGAGGAAAGATATTACACCTTCAACCATAACCTAGCAGTTGTCTGCTCTCTCTTACTTGCCAGTCCATCTCTGGTTCTGTGTGTCTGACAACCAGGGAAAGAAGAAAAATTTACCTTGTTTTTTTCACACAGGTGCCGCTTATGCAGCCTTAACTCCTTCAAAAGGTCGTATTCCCCAGCTCTCACTCCTCCAAATCATGTTTCTTGTAAAACTGTTGCTGTTTCTCACCAGAGGATTAAAAAAGATCTTCTAGCCACTCACTGGTTTGCTTGCTGAGTTCTCTTGTCACCCTTTCTGTAGATTGAAATACACAGTAATTCAATGACTATAAAATTTTCATAATTATAGTTTTGAGACAGCTTACCACACCCTGAAAAGGAATTGGATCAGTTTGTTGACTATCTTATTTTCTTAATATTTCATTGTTTTAAAGAGCGACATTAGGACTAGCATTACAAAAGATACTTAAAAATGTGCTAATCTAAAGAGGACCGGTCATTTGCCTTCACATCAAAGTAAATTCTTTCTCTCTCTTCTCTTCTCTTCTCTTCTCTTCTCTTCTCTTCCTCTCTCATTCTAAGAAAATTATCTTTTAATTCCTGCCTTTTCAGTAGGACAGGTATCATCATATCAGGACAGTATTAACTTCAGGCATCATCACTCCACTTGTTATGAGCATTACCAAACAGACTAAACTTAATTCCTTTCTCATGAGTGATTGTCTTATACTTTCCACCTAAAGTTTAACTTTCTGTTGAATTCCAGAACATGAAATTGTTTTATTAGCAGTAATGTAAATATTTTTTCTTAAATTTCTTAGCGAAGTAATGAGGAAGGAAAACATGGAGACTTAAACACATTAGTACAGGAAATATCTCTGATTTACAACCTTTTTTTTTTTTTTTGCCAACAATGTTGGAAAAATCGAAGCTGTTGATATGTAGGTTCTCTATTAAACCATTTATAATTTAAAGCAGGGAAAGTATGTCCCCACACATGTAGCACACCTGATTGGATGAATCAACAACTGCAGGAAAGCATGTTGAATTTCTTCAGCATGCTTACACTAGACTAAACCAGCACGTTACTTTCAAACTATGGAATATGACTAAGAGCTGACTCTGTTTGGACAAGCTGTGGCCCAAACTGACCAGATTTCCCAGCACTCATTTCCATAGAGCATGTCTACACCTATGGTAAATATGATGTGCATCAGTTAGTTGAAGTGAACTTACCAATCGTGGTCCCTTTGTGGTCAGCTTGTTTAATGATGCCTCCTTAAGTGTTCTATCTCATATTGCCTCTTTCTATTTTGTAAAGGAGATGTTAGTATTTTGTTGCACTTCATCTTAGTGAGTGTGAATTATGAAAGATTTTTGGAGAACTGAAAATCTATATAGCAAAGTCCTATAATGATGGCACACAACTAACTCTTCCTTGCCCTGTAAACTCCTCTCAGCTGGACTTTATATCTTAGAATATGTTGTTGTGACTCAAATGAAAAATACATCAAAGCAATATATTCAGCATGTAGATAGCATTTCATTATATTGAGCAATACTAAAAGGTTTTAAAAGCTATTTCATAGCAGTGAAAGAGTTGTAATAGGAGCCAATGGAAAGCTTATTTCAGAAGACAGATTTTGTTAGATCTTTGTGCCAAATGCTCGGTGCTGTTTGGGGCATATACTTATAGCCATTTTTAAATAAAATACTTATAACATATAAATCTAATTTACAGTCATTCAATTCAATTACTCCATAAACTTATGTTATATTTCATATACTTACAGAAATTTTACCTTTAGGAAGTATTTAGGACACATTTATTGCTACTGAAATTACTGAGAAATTTTGCATTTTTTGCTATAAATAAACTGAATACATGCTCCTGGAGTCAGAGTGAAATGTATTTATTGCCTTGAATCACAAAAAAACCCAAAACAACCTGAACACAACAAACTTAGATTAGGTTGTGGAGAGGTTTTTTGAATTAATTGGATCAGTGCAAGTCAAATTGGCAATGGCAGATTATACTGGGAATTATTTGGAATGGAGCAGAACAGAAACAGAACATAATTCTGGCTGGTAAATACCTGGTAAGCCTACATAACTTATTCACTATGTAGTTCTCATCCTTCCTGCTAATTAGAAAAGAACAAATTAACCAAGTCAAGAAAAAGAGAGGCTATTATATGAAAAAACATTCATTAATATGCATTAAACTAAGATTTTTAGCTTGAAAAAGAAAAAAGAAGACAAATATGAAAGAGGTCTACAAAACCATGATTTGTTTGCAGGAGGTAAAGAGGGAACAACTGTCATACAGAGATATAACATTTCCCCTTCCTCCAAGCATAAGTACTCATGAGAAGCCATTAAAATTATCAGGCAAAATATTTAAACTAAAGCAAAAGAGAAGTACTTTTAATGATTTGCTAATGGTAGAACTCACTGCATGAGCAAATTTTGGAAACCAAAAATGCAAATGGGGATTAGACACCTGAATGAAAAACAGGTCCATTCATGGCTGATAAACTTTTTGAGTAATCTTTGCCTCCACAAGTCACTAAACCGCTGGCTGCCAAAAGCTGAGAATATATAACCAGGGAAAAGATTACTCTGGTAAGTGTAAGAAAGGCGTCTTCTACTCTTTTCCTAAGCAGCTGCTGCTGGCTTTTACCAGGAATGGGTTGCTGAGCTAGCTGAACTTTTGGTCTCATCCACTATGGCAGTATCTCAGTCTCACACCTCTAGATGGTAACATATGAATTAATTCAACTAGTTTAAGTTGCTCTTGAACTTAAATGGGTGCATTAAAATATCTCATGTTCCCACACACAAAAACTCTTTCAGAATTTAATCCTAGTGTTCAAATTACGTCCTTCCAGGAATAGCAGGCCAATGCTCGGAGTGTCCATATGGATGCACAAGTTATCAAAATTTAAATCTTGAACTATGAAAAACAGTAAAAACCCCAAAGCAAACAAACAAAAAGCTAGTGTCACTTGGTTTTCCAAAGAAAATTTCTTGCTGTAAATGGCCCTTCAGCATCCCGCTTGAGGGCTGGGTCCAGCTTTGAAAGAAGATTCCTGCAGATAGCACAAATTTGCCTCAGTTGAACACAAGTTTGCGAACTTTGTTGATTTTATTTTGCCTTACGACAAGGACATACAAATTTAAAATATCTTCTATTATACTTCATAGCACCTACTTTTAAGAGATTAATCTGGAATGTGCTACTAAAACAAGACAAAAAAAAAAAGGAAAGTGAAACAGAATGCTCATGTTAAAATACTGTCAGTCCATCTGGCCAAACTTAATGTGTGTTCAGTCATAAGGTGAGCTACAGATTTGAGGTGTTTGATCTCAGTTTGAAGACACGGCTCTGTACTCTTGGCTAGCGTCACTTCTTGCTATATCACTTTAAACTGAGTTGTAATCTTCTGAGGCAAGTCCATTTTGTATAAGACAAATTTAAAGTCTTCTGATTTGACACTGGTTTATGTAAACTCTAGAGATGGTTGGTAACATTCAGACAAAATATTCTCCCATCATTTTATATATATAAAATCTAGATTAAAATTACTTTCTAATTTTTCATGGTTGGGTATTATAAATTTCCAATAGACTGTGTGGGTGTCAACATTATGATTGCTCTCTTAGCTTTAATTGCCAACAGACAGATGGGCTGAGAGGTATTCAGAACACCTGTGGTTGGTAGTCTTCAAAGCTGAAGCTTTGCAACTTGCAAGAGGATTCCTTTATGCTTAACCAGCAAGGCTGGGCTGGAGTTTCCATGAGTGTTGAGAATTCCTTTACAAACCAAGCAATATGCTGCATCAAAGGGAGGGACCTTTTCTGCATGACTGTTTTCCAGTTTTCGGTCTGTGTTTGAAGGTTTTTTTTCCCAAAGGTATTTGTGACTCTCCAGTTTTATCTTCAGGTATCATTGCTCCACTTGTCTTGAGCATTACCAAACAGACTGAACTTCATTCCTTTCTCATGAGTGATTGTCTTATACTTTCCACCTAAAGTTTAACTTTCTGCAAGAGTTTTTTGGCCGAAGCACTGGTGAAGCTTGCTGACTTTATCCAAAGCACTGTGCAGCTACACTCTAGCAGGGCAGTGCTGTTGTTATGTGTTGAGAGTTAAGATTCTGGAACTCATGCAGATAGAAAACAGCAGAATTCATGAAGGGTACTGCTTAAGGTGAGTAAGGATGTATTCTTTACATTGGGCTTCAAAGACTTCCTGTGCATTTGTGAACAGTGAGCTCTCGAAACAAAAGACACACATTCAGCATCAACTTAAAGCTCCTGCAATTAGGCACTTAAGTGATTAAAAATGAATTAAAAATAAGCAATATACACATATGGACAATGACAAGTGCTAAGATATATCACAACAACAGCCTCTCATGAATATACCAGTAATTACATTTTGTTTTCAAGAACATTTCTGTTGATGAACATCCTTCTATATATTGGATAGCTAAATTTGTTGGCTTGTTTAAACATGTATTTATGACACCTGTTTTGTTACTCGGCCATTGATTTTTTTTTTCTTACTTAGAAGGAAGTACAAGGAACTGACAACATTTAAATCACTGAAGTTTAGAATTAAGTTGCTAAAAAAGAATGTTTGACATGGTTGCATAAAAATAATACCAGGACAAGCTGTCTTTGTCACACAGCAGAGGCAATCAGTTCCCAAGCTGCTGAAATAAATGAAAATTTCAGCCAGCTGTCATGCTATTAAACTGATTCTGACAGAATCAGGGATCAGGACAGCCACATGAGCAGGTGAAGGCCAAGTGTTTGCCTGGTCCCAGATGTCTGTAAAATTTATCCACAGTTAGTGTCAGGCTAAGAGTCAGAAAGTATTTATGTGGCCACTGTAGACTGGCAGCAAGAAGACAAAAAATCTGCTTGTTGAGCTCTAAACACTAAGTGTTGCTAAGGATAACTTAAAAATTAGATGTTTCTTCACTTCCTAAAATGGGAGATTGAAGAAGATACTTCAGGAGATCACAATCTAAGGGTGAGATGGGAAATAAGAAAGAGGGCTTTGTAAAATCCTAAGAAAATGACATTATTTTATTCACCCCCATTGCAAAATATCATTCCTTGTCCATTCACACTCTTTGGTCATATTGAGGCAACCTTTAAGGTTTTTTTTTGGTCGAAGTTCTTTAATATTTAGATATGAAAGAGGATCAGGGAAAGACCATAGAAAGGAAGTTACTGAATCTTTTATGTTTAATTTGCCTCAGAAAGTTGAGCTACCAGAGCTCTTGGTATTCTGATATGTACAGAATGGTATGATTTTTAAAGAAAGTTGAGACTTGAAAAAACACACAATTCCTTTTCCTTTTATTTGCCCAATTTCAAGGAAAATACATCCAGCATTCAAATTCCCATTTGATTTTTGAAAGCTTTAAAAATCTTACTTTTCCCAGTGTTTTCTACTTTTTCCATAGTCTGCAGTCTGGGTGCACTGCTCTACTCATATCACAATTGTATTATGCACCAGTTCAAACTCCAGTATTATTTCCCTTAACCCTTCTGTGTCAGAGAACATTTTAAAAACATTGTGAATTAATGGTGCTATAATTGTAAGAAGGAGAGTGACTGGATACTTTTATCAGTGAATATGAAGATGCAAGCAGCAAATGTCTATTACATGAGTAAAAAAGTCTCATACATGAGCTAATGTAGTTGTTTGTAGTCAAAATTGCACACGTTCAACTTCTGTTCCTTAAAAAGCCCTTATCTACTCTTCAGACAAAATTTTAGGGACATTCGTATGACAGAATTACTTCAGAACACACAGAACACTAATAAGAGTAGGAAGAAATCAAGCTAACACACAGATCCATCATAAATGTAGAGTACACAATCTGCATGTGTACTCTACCCACTAGCCGGAAACTCCACATAACATTGTCCAATTGCTTCTGGGAGCTGCAGGTGGAGGAATGTGTAGCTTACAGTGGTTTATTACATTTTTAGTGCTATGCATCACTTCAATAGCTCTGGACTAGGTTTCTGAGACTCCCAGTAAGCAAAAAGCTCAATGAAACACAAACATTTTGTTAAATTCTTCAGTTCTTTACTCTCTTACTTTCTTAAGCTCTCTTTGACCAGGATATTTAGAAGCCTGGATTCTTTTGCTGCTGAATGTTATTAAACTAATTTGAGGAATTATTTTTCGGTCTCCTTTTATTCCCTCCCTGAATGCATTGTGTTGGGAATACAGTACCCCAGAACAAATACAGGGATATCTCAATATCCCAAGAGGGACTCTAAACTGGGAAGCATTTTGGACAATTGTATATCCTTCTAGCATAATAGGGGAACATTTGATGATGTATTCTGTCCTCTGCGCATTGTGATTGTTTCCTATGAACTCAGAGAAAAACACCATGGGATCACTACCTGGAAATCTGACTTGAACAAGGCCTTAAGTAAATGCCTAGCTTCAGGCAAGCAGTTATAACCTCTGAGGACTCAATTATGTACTCAAATTTTTTGCAGAATTAGGTTCACAATGAAATGAAGAGAGCTAAGTTCCCCTTTTCCTGTTCTTTCAGAGAGGTCTGAAAAGATATTCTAGGAGAAAAGCAGTCCAATGAAAAAATAATTATGTTTATAATTGCTAATATTTTTTTCATGTTTCTGATAAACAAAATCCTGTAATTTGTGAATATTAATAAGGAAATCAAGGTATTTCTTCTCTGGAACACAGAGTGTAAAATAACTTTTTATTTTTAATATTTAGGGACGTGATTTAAAAGTTATTTAAACTTTGTAATCATTCATTTTTGCTATAGTACATAGGGAGTTATGTTCAATTGCCAGTCAGATTGACAATTAAACTGCTTGTTGAGCAGGAAATAGGTTTGCTGTGTTACTTTGGCTTCTTTTTGAGTGAAAAATACTCAGTTATATATGGGGGAATGAATACATTTTGTCTGTGTAGTTTAGTTTCCCTAAAGAGTTTCAAAGACTGAGTCAATTTGATGCAGTTCCAACACAAGTGCTCAAATTCAAAGGGGTTTTATTGGCCGTTTCCCTTCTTTCCTATTCTAACAAG
Source organism: Cnemophilus loriae (assembly GCA_013397755.1). NCBI lineage: Eukaryota > Metazoa > Chordata > Aves > Passeriformes > Corvidae > Cnemophilus > Cnemophilus loriae. The sequence continues at coordinate 42,004 of VZTF01005565.1, forward strand.
GGGGACAAAATACTGAAATCTGCCAATCTTAACACCTGTCACTGAAACACAGTTTTTTGACATTAAAAAAAAAAAGATATTTGAGGTTTTTAGTAAGAACTCTTCAAGGGTATACTGCAATACTCATTCAGGGAGATACTGCAATGGGCAGACAACACCCGACTCTGACCCGTATTTCTGGCCCAACTTCAGACCTGCCTCCTCACCCCAAACATATCCAGCAGCCTGAACTCCAGACTGAGCCTGCTGGCCTCCATCTGTATCCATTGTTGGTGTTTGAAAGAAGCCATCCATCTCAGTTACATCAGGCCATAGCTTTCTGACAGACCTCGCTGCAAAGGAGGTTCTGGTCTTTTCAGCATATGTAAAACACTGCGTAAAATATGCCATTAATACCAAGGAAATACCTTTCTTTTCACTGTCCACACCCTCTTTTTGATTTCTCCTGGTCTGCATTACTGAGCCATTTGCCTGTTTCCAGCCTCTTTCCTCTGGTTCCGCTGGCTACCAAAACACACCAAAGAAATGGTATCAGTAGTATCGCAACACTGGTTTTGCTGAGGGCAGACCCTGCACTCCTATCTCTCTGTCCGCCTCACCTGCTTTTTATGTCTGTTTGTGGCCATGCTTCTCAGCCCCATGGGTAATCTGACAGCAGCAACTGGAGGTAAGGAGCCTATTTAAGCTCCTTTTGGAAACTTGAGAAAGCGAAGTGTTTATGACTTTCTTTGCTCCACTGAGTTCAGATACTTGTTGTAAAATTAATAGCTGGTGTCAGAGGTAAAAATAACTGCACTTTTTAAAATAGGCATGTCCCATCTTGACATTCTTCATTTTTAAAGTGTATTACATTTTCTCTGAGAGATAACAACCTTTATTAAGATGCGATGGCACTAAGGTGGTGTTATTTTTTACTCTTTTTTCTCCTTGGATCTCTCTGCCATCATACAGAGATTTCATTACTTTTCCACGCAACAACTATATGTAAATATATTTATATAAATGGGAGTATTTATATATAAACATGTAAATACATATTTTTTAATATATATGTTTATGTATATATAAACAACAAGAAATGAAGGTTTTGTATTTTCAAAAGATATCCTGGGTTAAAAAATAACTTCATAAAATTCTCTAGCTTCACCCGTGGTAAGAACTTAAAATGAATGTGATTTCTCAGCCTTCAGGGAGACGTGAAAAGTGAGGTGCTTGATCCTCTCCTTGCATGAGCTCAGCCATGGAGATGGGTGGGAGCGATCAACTGAACGAAGAGTGCTCCCAGCTGAGAGAATATGTGTGGAGATAGAGGGTGGGAAATTACAAAATTAAGAGTGTTCTGTCTCTCTAACAAGACAAGGAAAGTGTGAAAAAGAAGATCAAAACAAATGCCGCCAGTCCTGAAAGGCACTCAGCATGTTAATTTTCACTGAGATCAGTATGAACAGTGCATCATCTCACCTCAACAGAAATGGGGCTTATTCCCTCTCATGTCCAAGTGGAGGGAAGCTTCTCGCACTACAGTTCATTTCTGGGTCTGTTCCTGGGGTATTGGGAGTCCAGTCTGTCCACTATGACCTGTTCAAGCATAAACCATGTGGAGCAGGAGAGGGGGTATCGCTTATGGCAGGATCTATCCCAGAAGTTACAGTTGAGTCACATTCTTTCTTTATTAGTATTTTGTTTTCACAAAAGTGGCAGCAAATCACTGCCCTCTAATTCACACATGCTTCTTCTTCTTCTTAGACCGATAATTAGATATGGACATGACTGTCTTTGTATTAGTTTTCTTTCTATAAGGAAACAGTGCCTTACATCAGAAAAATGTGTAGAAATAAGAGAACTGCAAAAGAGACTAGGATGTTTTGTTTGTTTGTATTTCTCCAGAGAAGAGTAGAAAATATTAGTACAACTTTCTCATCTTCAGGACAATAATAACATCCTGGAGTGTTGCCATGATAATTTTTTTGCCTTTTCTTACACACCCTTTTCTGTATTCTCAGTGCTCTTAGCATACATACTTGAAATTCGTTAAGTCTGATAATTTAGCATAGTCCTGGTATTCTGTTAGGCCAGAAGACCAAACATCCTGAAGGCCTCACAGCTGGGGGCTGGAAAGCCCTGCGCTATCTTGGGCAACCAAGGTCCTTTCTAGAACACATCCTGTAGCTGAGTCTAGGCCCATTCAGGAGGGAATACCTCGGGATGGGGGCATATCACACTACTCATTCAAGTCTCTCATTGGAGCATCTTAGCTAGATATGCTAATTTGTAAAGTCTATCAAATTGCACATGTGATCTATCGTGTGTGTGTATTTCGCCGTGTTACACCTTGGTGAAGTGTTGCACCACAAGGATCCTTACTAAATGCTGAGGTAAAATCCCTTTTTCCCCTTAACCATGTCTGGCTCTTAATTTTAAGACCACAGGATAAGGCATCAGGAGGACCGTTTTATTTTCAGATTCAATTAGCTGGTTCACTGGCTCTTGAATTTTGCATATCTAAATGATGCTTCTTGATTTTGACCAATCTTCATTTGTATTTAGTGATAAATAAAAACCAACCAGAAATTAATAAAAAGTTTCAAATTAAAGAAATAAAAACCAAAATCCAAACCCAACAAAACACTTAGATAATGATGAAACTATGTAATGAAATGAGACATGAAATTAGTGAAATTTTTTTCCTATTATCTTTGGCAAATATTTTTTTTTGCCTGAATTGCTATAAATGTTCTTAAGTATAGAATTATCTGGTCTTTCAAGAAAAAAAGATAATCTGTTGGCATGCTTCTGTTCTATTGACATTTCCTATAGTATGCTTGCACCATGAAGTTATTCTCTAAGTGATTTAGCAAATATTTGTCATGATTCCCTTTCATTCTCTGTATTTCTCTGATCAAGATATTTTATATTTTTTAGTTAATATATTCTTACAGGTAAAACTCCGAAAACACACAAAAAATATGAAAAATGTGAAAGGTTGACAGAAAAATAGACAAAAATAAAAACAATGTGCTAACAAAAAAACCAGTGTGCTTTGGATAGCACCTGAAAATTTTTGATTGTTGTATGTTCTTGTATCTTCTCTACTGTCATTTAAAGTAGCCCCTAAAGGGCCTACCTTCTTAAAGAAGTTCCTCTTCATGCTCATAAACTTCATCTTCTTGGACTCAGTATTGACCTAGTATTCAGCTTGAAGCTCTTCATCCGACTTCATTTATCTTGCTTAAGTAATCAATCATTTTGGCAGTACACAGGAGAGGTCGTCCCTGCACTGTTCACCAGAAGCCATGCAATATCACCAGTTTCTTCAATCAGCAAACAAGGTTGTTGGCAGGGCTTCTGGGCCAACAGGTGTTTTTGAGAGTTTTTAAGACAAGGTCTTAGTCATAGAGTTATAACCTCGCATCATTACTTGTGAGTGTATTTCTATGTGGATAACTTAAAGAGTCTAGTGTCCATGCCTGGCAGTTTGTCACCTATCCCAAGTGGGACCACAATATCACTGAGATGATAATGCTGAACACTGTTAAAAAAAAAAAAATCAGGGTTAAGCAAAGGGAACTCTCCATTCTCTGGTAGCGGGTGGCCATCCTTCAGTGTCTGTAAGCCTGTTGTCAGAGTACAGACAGACAGCTTGTGAACACATTTGGATACTAGCCTAAATATTCCTTCACCAAACCCCTGCTGTGTTCCAAATCATATGTAAGCCTTTTCTTCTTGCTAATTTTACTGTGGATATGCACAACTGGAAAAGAAAGGCATATTATGTCATTTATTCTGCTGTTCTGCCCTATTCTCAGCCCTGCTCTTCACTGAAGCCATTAGGCTGAAACTCACTGTTCACACTTGTCTGCTATGTAACTAAGTATCCCAGTTTTACCGAACCCCAAAATCATTCCAATGGCCAAAAACTGAATAGTATCTGGACTTGGAGCTATTCCAGGAGTCATCCTTATGATTTATTATACCACAGTGCCTTCTTACTGCTGCAGCTCAGGAATGGTATGAGTGAATCAGCTGGATTAGTAACAAATAAAAAAAAAAATTCTACCAATGTCTGTGCCCCTTTTAGAGCAAGGAGTAGGTAAATAAACTATGCACAAGCATACCTGCAACAGCTTTGGGAGACCGATTAAGTGCAGAATGCCAGGAGCTAACCATTGCCACAATAACCTTTTGTCTTTTTCTCCAAGGAAATTTTTACATAAACTTTTATTGTTTTCCAAACCTTTTTTGTCCTTAATTGCTAGGGAAAAACAAAAAAGGCTATAAAATCAGCTGAATATAAAATTTAACTGAACTGTGTACTCATATGTCTATAGCAATCTGATGAGTAATCCAGTAACTGTGGTAGAATTTAAAAAAAAAATGGAGACTAATTTCCTGTCATACAGAGCCAGATAACTTTAGTTAAAGCACTGCTATTGGAAGGACTCATCATAAATTTTCCTCTTTTGCTTATATTTCTCTATAGAAAATACCAAAATAAAAGAAGTGGAAGGAGGAAAAAAGAAAGAGAAAAGGTGAAGCGGGGAAATAAGAAGGAAGAAAGGAATAAGGAAATGGAAAAAAGAATGAGTACATGAAAGATATGTGATGCAGGTCAAAAATTTGTAAGGAGGTCTTTGGCTGCATTTAGACAAATCCAAAGATAACACTTCTGGTTGTAAACGTTCACAAACTACAGATCAGAATCTAAAAAGACCAAATAGGGAAAGGTCTTATACAAGATATAAGATTAGTATCTCCCAGTATTGTACAGCCAGACTTATATTTAGGCAAATATGTGTAAATTAAGATTTCCCCTTGAACATATATCTGTCAAAATCTAATGGTTAGATATAATTGCAGCCTCCATCCGTTGCATACTCCATCAATGAGTAAATGTGTTAGAACTCACACAATAATATAGCATTTAACAGGAATTAAAAATTCATGACTTGTCTTTAAAGACACACTAGATCCTAATGTAGGATTCCATTCTGTCCATTATGTGAAATATTTTGCTGGAGCTTCTGGAAAATAGCAGTTACAGTGACATAAAAGACATTAGGTAGCTGCTTTATGCAAAATGGAGATAAAAATTTGGCCCATTCAATTTTGCACCAACTCAACTCTCAGAAAATGCTATTCTTTTGTTCCTTAAACTCTAAAGTGAGCAACTCTAAAGAGGGCTAAGTTGGTTCTACTCACCATCACATTCTGCCTATACAAATTATTGTCAGATGTAAAGCTATGCTGAAAATTTCTTGTCAGTTTTGGTATTCTCTATTTTATTATGACTTGCAAGATGTCTTGTCAGGTAATCCAAGCCTGCTGAAGACTGCTTCAACCTGAAATAGAGAATATTGCCTCATTTATCTGCTCAATGGAAATGTCTAGTAGATGATGGTCGAGGTTGTCACCTAAATCTGAAACACTATTTTGACATTTTTATTTAAAATATGTATTATTATTATTAGCCTCATTCTACTTTTTTTATTCAGCTGGAAATAGAGTGTCAAAGTTAAACATGAGCTGGAAATACTTCCCTGTGGACTGTCGAAGCCTAGAATATAAGGGGGACAATGTGTATGTCTCAAACATCAATACCCAGATGGCTGTGGAGCCATCCAAGGATTGTTACTAACAACAGAATATGAGAAGGAGCAGGATGTGGCTGGCAAGGTGGACCATATGGAGGTAGAGCAGCCCTTTTCTAGGACAGATATCTTGTTCTGGCTCCTGGAGCCAAGCATAGCAGAATACAGTGCAAGTGTACAAATGAGGTTGAGACACGAGTATAGACTGTATGGGAGGATCAAGACCATCTGTCTTGGTTTGGGACAAATTTGGAAAGAAACTTCCAGAGGAGGTCTCTTCTGAAGGGCTAAATTCTAGCAGCTCCTCCCCTATTCTAGGTTCGGCAGAAAATCTCTTCGGAGAAAAGTGGAAAAAACTGTTTATTTAATAAGCAAAGTATTCACAAGCATGAAAAATGAGTAATAGGAAACAATAAACCTCTCTTGCTCTGAAGAGATGGTAAAATCAGAGAACAGAGTCCTCCCGTGGCTGAGAGTCCTTTCACGGGTGTGTCCCAGCTCTCTCTCTCTCTCTCCTCGGGTCGGGCGTCCAGGCCGCAGGGCAGCTCGGGCCCCGGTGGGACACACAGCGTGGGCTCCCCTGGGTTTACTCGGGTCTGTCAGTCCAGAGCAGCGCAGAGCTGAACAGCACAGTCCAATAAACTCTTTTCTAAGCTAACTAGAGGAAAAAAACTTAAAAGCAAGAAGAAACAAAAACTCCCTGATCCGTGCGGCTGCACAGTCCAGCGAGAGAGGAATTCCGGGGGCAGAAGTGAGGTTTTTCTTCAAAACAATCTGCGCGCCGCCGCTTTTCTCCGCTTCTCCTTCCCTCGCTCCCGGATGTAGTTTTAAAGGCACAGGGCCCATTATTGGGCAAAAGAACAGATGATGGGGATATTGGACCATACAGTCACCCCAGGACACCACCAAAGACTCTCAAAGCCCTTATCCATTTCTAGAAAGGTCTAGAAGAATGGACTGAGCATGATAACTAATTTGCACAGAAAGAGAGAAACTTATGTCCAGGGTGATGAAAACTTCTCTATAAAAAGGTACCCCCTTGAGGCCTGGGCGTGCACGCGCCCCAAGGCCCTGGACATCCCATCAGCTGCATCAACTCTAGAGCCAAGACCAGTGATCTCTCTCTTTCTCCCTTTCTTCCTTTCTTTCTCTTTCACACTATTTTATTAATCTCTCTCACTCTTTTTTCTTTTCAACTTATGCCTTTTCCCAAAATCCACTTCCATGCATTTATGCTGATTAGACCTAAAATATTTTTAGCTTTTTATGTATCCTTCATCTATTTGCAGCTTTGCAAACTGTTAAATGCCTAGGTATAACTTCTAGTACTTTTCCAACTTTCTTTCCCCCAGTGAACAAATGCTTATTGATCCATTCTTAAAATTTTGTTTAGTCTTGCTTGTTAGTTCACCAAGGACATTTTATTTTGCACCATGTAATCACAGACGTATAATAAAGGTAGGGTAGGAGACTGGGGGGAGGTCCAAGGGGGCAGAACCCAGTGGGGAGACTACCTAATCAACTGCTACTCTAATTGAAGTAGACTATATTGGCTAGATATTCTAATTGTTCAATCTTATAAAATTGTACAGATCTAACTCTGAGTGCTGTTTTTCACCATATTGTGTGCCTGAAGGCTTTCTAGTAAAGATTTTAGTTTATATTTTCAGTCTATCGTTGTCTGGAAAAGTTTGTCTTCTATTTCCGGGCCTCAGTGTTAGGAGATCAAGGACTAACTTTTATCAATTTCCTTGTCAAGTGTGTAATTTACTATTAAAACTTTGTAAACTTTTGCACACCTTCTGACTTTTGAAGTTCTTTTCAACCAAGAACATCTATAAATCTTGTGTGCTCCCTCCCCATTAAAGGTGGGATGCTGCATGGACACAGACACATATTGAAAATAATCTGGAAAACTGCAGGAAACAAATGCAAGGGAAATAAATGTTAGCACCTTCCTTAGTGTTCAATATAACCTCCTTGCTTGGTGTTACAAGGCATAAGAGCGTACTTGGTTTAATTCATGTAAAGAGCAGTCTGCACAGGGAGTTGAAGTAGGGCTGGTCTGGCAGAAAAAAGACACCTTGATTTTCTATAGGTCTATAAACATGTTTTGGTGAACTGAACACACTGACCACATAAAATATATTCTTATTGAAAATGTCTTTCATTTTTTTTTTGCACAAAGTGACTGCCTTGATCAGGAACTTTTGATAGAAATGCAATATACTGTGGATTTTTCTTTGTGTTTTAATAATCCCAAATGCTTGTCGTATGCTAAATCTAGTATATTTTCAGCTGCTGGACAAAACTACATGGTATTCAGTAAAAGAACTTTGAAATTCACTAGATTTTTCAACCACTGTTTTGCCTGATATCTTCTCCCTCTCTGTTTCTCCAGGGAAATACTTTTGATTTTTCAGTGCTCAGCTTATATGCTAGTCCATTCCCAGCAGAGCTTTTTATTTTCAAATGGAACATAATGTAGAAATCCACAAGCTAGGTCCTGAGGTCCCAGAGCTCTGCTATGATGAGACTGCACCTCAGTAAATGAAAAAGACTATGTCAGGCAAACCATACAGGTTTGTTTATAGTGTAATACTAATTTTGGAGCCCGGAAGTTAGGCATTGCCGTGGCAGGCATAGGTAAGTTCTGGTGAGCCCTTCTTTGGGTCGAGTCTGTGTCTGCCTAGTTGAATATTAGACACTGATATAATACAGATAAGATGTTTGACATCATATCACATTGGGCATTATATGGAAAATCTGGGAACTAAAAGCAGGACATCTCAGGAGAGCTTTACAAAATAGGATGACCAATTCAATGAGCAATGATTTTCAGTGAGATGTGAGCTGTTCTTTTATCAGAATAAGATGTGAGTAACAAAGATTTTTCAAAGTAGGTTTGATTCTTGCAAGAGGCATTGCTACACTTATTAATAAATAAGAGATATGACAACTTTACTACCTAGGTGTCCTTAGGAAGTCTCATGGAGGAATTAACTCTACCCTCTTTCAAGTGATTTGACACAGTTCTAGTTTGCACACATCATAAAGGAAAAGCAAAGATACTTCTAGCTGTGATACCTGATATGTTATATTATATAAGACTCCCTTAGTAAATTATTCAAGGGATATTAACTTTAAACATCTTCTCTACTGAATGTCCAAATAAATTTAATATTATCAAGGTGATTAATTCACTCTCAACAATAGCCATAAATGAATTAAAAGGCACATAGAATGAGTAGAGAGCCAGAAGAAATACTGAACTGACATCCCAGAATCAGCAACAAAATTTGTTGTCTCACATTGTCATTACATAGCTTATGAGTGACTTGCTTAAAAAGCATTTCAAGTACGTAGTTCTGGAATCCATCTTTTAAAAATAATAATGAAAAAAAATTATAAACTTATATTGGTTCAGTTTCTAAATTATTTCAATAATGTTTTAATAGGCCCCATGGCAGTATGACTTGAAAAGATGATTAATTATAAAATTTTCTGAGTTAGTATTGACTGCAGTTTTTCACTTCGTTTGATACTTTAGATCTTTTAGAGGTTGTTTTTGGTCATAACACATGAGATAATTTTCAGTTACTGTGTTAACACTATTTGATACTGGTTTCAGTATTTTCTGACCGTTTATGTCTAGGGCCTAGACCCATTAAGAATCTCTACAAGCAGCTTTTACTCACAAAATGTCAGGGACAAATTCAGGCAACAAAATGCCCAACAGAGGTACAGCTCAAGGCTGAGAGTGTTGGGTAAAGACTTCTTAATTAACAGCCGTGGCAGTGACAGTCTCTGCTCCTTACCCAGCACACAAGGCTGGATTATGTTGCCAATGAGTCAACATGCTGAACAGGTAATGTGTTGTCAACAAGGCTTCTCTGCTTCACTCTCACAAGCATAGTAGGCCTTTGGTCAGGAATGCTACACTTGGCACTCTGCTTCACACTTAAATCCCTGGATATTTAAGTTTCTGGCTGTGATTCCTGATGAACTTTTGAAGAGAAAGCAGACTGCATCTTTAAGATTTAGAATTTTTGGCTATTATAAGAGACGAACAGATGGATGAGAACAAAGGTGCAAATAACCTCGTATTTTTGATGTTATGTGGCAAAATTTGAAACAGGAGGTAATATTTTTACATGAAATAACAATCAATCAGCAACAGTATCAGAGGGGAGTGGGCTGCATTAGAAAGATTGGATTTTTTTATATTTACATTCAAGTTGTGTAGAGAGAACTTACCACAAGAAGACTGTAGTAGTCCATAAATGGGGACAGTAATCCAAGGTATCCTTTTAACTAACCTTACTTTAATCTCAGACATCCAGGCTGAGAAGTACATATAGTTCCAAGGCAGAGATGAATTGTTACATCACAAAATAAGTTTTCTCTGACTGCCAAAACTATCAGGGTAATGTGGTAATAAAGCAATTAGTACTGCAATAAATTTTGCTTTTGCTATTGGTAGCAATACAAGCACAGTATCAAGGAACGAGTTTTCTTACTTATTTGATGGAATACATGCAATGCTTTTACATTTCTAAGAAAAGAGACAGAAAGAAGCTAAACGTCTTTTTTAAGTCTGCCATTAGTTCTTCACAATCATAGATTTTATCAGGATTTAACTTTATTCATTCACTCTGCTTTTCCAGCTATCTTAGTGTGTAGAGCTACTGCAGCTTCTCAACACCTCTGGCAGGAAGAAAACATGGGGTTTCAACCTCTACCCTTTCCTACCTTCTACCAGATATCACTGAAGAGATACACAGATACCATTCAAGAATTCTTCTGTTAATGGCTAAAGAGAACCTTTCTAAGAAACCGCTGCCCATAATAAGTGCTCCATTCCCTTTTTCAAGTGTGGGAATTTTTAAAGCTCTTTTAAGTCCCGCCTAAGGTCATATTATCAGTCTTCCACAGAAAGGAATAAGCTGGTCAGCTTTTTGGCTATAACAGCAGTTGTTCATCTAACTCATTATATGTGATGTATACTCATCAAAATCTACTTTTAACATAGTAAAATATGCAAAATAAAAGACAAGACAAAAAAAAAAAAGACCAAAAAACCAACCAAACAACCAACCAAAGATGTCCTGGGTTACCAATGAGTGCCTTGTTATTTCCTATTCTGAAAAACACACATATGGTAGAATGTGTTATAAACATCCTTACTTCGGATTTTGTATACATCTATCCAGTCAAGCCAGATAAATACAGCTCAGGATGATTTTTTGTGTGTAGATAAGTTATGGCAGAAAAATGTACTTTGCATAAAGATGGGGAAACAAACATGAACATATACTCTTCCATTGTTTAAACTATAAATATTTGTTTTTGTTTTCACTGTTTTATGTAGACTGTTCAAACAGATTTTAGAAAAGGATTTGTTTACTACAGGAATTTAAAAGCAAATTAAGAAGCACAACAAGAACAAACACAATATTTGGCAGAAAAGATTTACTTCAGCATGCTGTGGATCTGTTTCAAATATACTGCATTTGTAAGTTACATATTTGTAATTTTTTTCTTCTAAATATTATTGGTATGTCTGTGTTGGGGCTTAATCCTATCCAGTAATAGCCTCGTGCCATTGTGCACTCTCCTTCCCCTCACTGGAACGGGAAAGACATAGCAAAAGAATTGTCAGATAGGACATGACAATCGAATTGTCATATTTGCAGGTTTAGATAAAATCAGTATAATAAGGAAAGCAAAAGCCATGCACACAATCAAAGCAAACAAGGAATTAATTCACCACTTCCTATGGGAGACAGGTGTTCAGCCATTCCCAAGAAAGAGGTACTCCATCACACATAACCGTGATTTTGGAAAACAAAGACCATCATTCTGAACATCACCCTCTTTGTTCTTCTTGTCCACCTAGTTGAGTATGAGTCCATGTGGTATGGAATTTCCCTTTGGTCAGTTGGTGCCAGCTGTCCTGGCTTTGCCCCCTCCCAACTTCTTGAGCACCTCCAGCCTCCTCACTGGCTGGGTGGGGCAAAGAGAAGAAAAGACCTTGACTTTATGTAAGTGCGACTCAGCAATAATGAAAATGTCTCTGTATTATCATCACTGTTTCCAGAACAAATCCAAAACATTGTCCCATACCAGTCACTAAGAAGAAAATTAACTCTACCCTAGCCCAAACCAGCACAACCTTACATCCCCTATCATTTTGAGCATGTTCAAAGTTCTTCTACTGTACCCCAGAGATCATCTGCTGAATATGTTACTATAATAGAAAGAACTTTCATAAATTACCTTTTAATTGCTAGAATTCACTAACAGAGTCTTTATTTTTTGTTACATTATAACTCAAGTGCATTCAGAATATTTTATCTGCATCTGTTTCATAAATTTTATAACAAAATAATCTTACCTAAACAAATGTGTGAATGAAATAATATATTTCAAAAAGAAATACAAAAGACAGAATTGTCTTCATTTTGATTGACTTTCTTCTTGTGAATCTCTATACCTGTCCACCACAAAGACTGAATTCTAGGGCATCTTTTCCTCCATCATCCCCGAAGTTGTTATGGGCCTGATGCAGAAATACAGCAGCTTCTTTCCTGGTGCAGCCTAGAGTATGATTCCTCTAAGTGTCCTGCTTTTGGCTTAACATTTTCACTCCATGGTCAATTAAATACTGTTTAGAACTGAAATGTCTAGGAAACAGCTAAGTCAGATGTCTTCATTGTTTACTACAGTCAACTGAACTTTTTCATGAGCCTTTTCTGGTTTCTTTGGGTTTGGCCTGGTGTTTTGTTTCACCACACGAAAGCCGGCTTTCTAACAATTGGCCACTGTCTTTCCAAGGAAAAGTTGGCATTATCCTGAAATATTAAACCTGCAGATGTTCTCTAGTGCTCATTCATTTATTTTATGAGAACTACACAGACCATATTGCCATCTTTACTCTGCACAAAATCTGTATTTTTCATGATATGGCTTCTGAAATTATTTTTTGCCTCCTTTCATGGAGAGAGATGCTATAGCACAGAAAATATGCTCATAGAAAACCAAATATATAGAGGAGAAGATAGACAAACTCTAGCTCTCTGTGGAATATTTAATGACACATAAAAATCTAAGTACTTGCAGAACTGTTTGAAATCTTTAAATTAAAAAAAAAAAAAAACTATTTCTTTTTGTTTGACTATTATGGAGGAAAGTTTTTTTCCAGCTTACTCTACATTTACTCTGAAGTGACAGTTCTCTGGGACAGTGCCATTTGTGGCTAGATATTTTGTTCGTTATTTAGTTTAGTGATGCCCTAGTCTAAAATAGGGCCTCGAGAGTTACCTCCTCTCCTAACAGAAATTTGAAGGGATCGCTTTCCAACATAAGTCCTTCTCTATTGACATGTGAGAAGAAAGATGTTACTTCAAAACCGTGAATATTCCTCTATCAAAGTAGATTAAGGACTTAAAAATGTTTTCATCTGAATTCTGTATTTGAAAGCAGATTGGGATGGCTAGGCTGAGCTACCCTACTCCACAGATAATAAGTAAACCAAATTCTGTGGAAGAACACAGATGTTGTCCTACTTCTAGCAACTATTAGCTATTTCTAATCCAGTGTGCATATTTAAAAAATAGGAGTCAGTAACAGCTAATGCATTTGCAGAACCAAAAGTAAGAATGCTTTCAAAATTTAGGAATAAGAGTAATCTTTAGTGTTGTATTGCCTTCATCTTTTTTGGGACAGTTAAAAATAATCTTATTACTGTGGTGATTTCATAGGCGAACTAGATTAATGTTGACCATTAGTAGACACCAGCATCTGGGAATTTCTGGTTTGGGAATACAAACTCCTATTCAGATAACCTATTCATTTACATTTTTTATTAAGTATCTTTCAAAAAAATCAGTATAGCAATTAAAGCATATGATAGTGTAATCTTTAGTAATTAGCAATTGATCTTCATTTGCAAGAAAAATACTAATAGGCTTTCCTTTTTATTACAGCTTTAGCTGGACAAACACTGTGCCAGAAATGTGAAAGCCCCAGGCAACCTTCAAGGATAATTTTTATTACATCCATTTGAAAAGAAAAGAAATGAACGGTTTGTACATCATAATATATACAAAAACTAGCAAAAGACCTTCCTTACTAGCTTGGTAACTCATGTGCAGCAAATTGTTTTCCTCTGCTCCAATAGATATCATCCATGTACGTTTGTTTAAATTTCAATCTTTTTAAAAGGTTCATTTTCTTTATTCACTTTATAACGTTGCCTGAATTACAGGGATAAAGGCATATTGGATTCCTAAAAAGAGATAAAGTCAAAACAGAACATAATAAACATTTTTTTTTTAATATTCTAAAGCAGAAAACTATAAAAATAACTCATAGCAATTTACAAACCCGAAGAGAGCTCAGGCATCTCTACTTTTTATTTCTGTAGGACCTATACATTTATATGTCTTATTAACTGACTCATGCAGGAAGAGACCAGATGGGTTTGGATTGTTTAGATTTGTTGGAGGAAAGCTGAAAGAGGAACTATTCCTAACTGTCCTGAAGTGAGTACATGGGAAGAAAGGGAACTCAGATCTAGCTTACTACTATTTCCACTGCTAACTATAATGGTCTTACTCTTGGGCAATACAGGTCTGTGACTTGTATATTGATACATTGTTATGTCCTGATCCTTCTTTATCTCTCTCAATAAAGTAAATCACTTCCATTTACATTTAAAGTCCCTTCTTCAGACATTGAATAAATAGAATCTACAGAAGCTGCAAAGATGCCTCTTTTTAAACCATCATCCAGAATGCTGATGATTAGTACAGATAAACAGCAACAGGAATCAGAAAATATTTGCAAGTTCTCTAGTTTCCAGAGCTCTAGTCAAGGTGAGAATAATGTTGATGAAATTATACCTGACCACTCAAGAAATTATACTTTCTATTAAGTAAATAATTCAGCTGTGTTTTATTCCATTTTAAGAACCCCACAAAGTGCATAATCCACATCAAATTTAAAAACAAACAAGGAAACAACCCATCATTACTGATAAAAATTAGTATTTTGGAGAAATTCAAACATCTGCAGCTCTTCTGGAATCTATCACTGACTTTGCTGTGTCAGCCTAAAAAATGAGACATATACTTTTTAATTCTCATTCTTTTTAGGACAAAACAAGGAAAACTCTACAATAAAAGAAAGTAAAAGTAGGACATTTTTCAATTACTTTATTTTTTTTTTTTTAAGAGCAAAAGGAGATTTCTGAGAGAATAAGTCTAAAAAAGCAGATGATATAAGTGTATTTGCTCATATGGAGAAGTACCTTATGCTGATTTTAATATTTCTGAAATCATTATGCCTCTCATTCAGAATATCTCTGTTAACTTCAACTCTCACCTTCTTTGGCTGTGTTCATGCTGGAAGGTGAGGACCAGCTACCTCTATTGGTATGGTGCATGCCCGAGGGGAAAAGGCATCATGGCATTTACAGAAAATTAGATCAATTGCTGAGTATTTCACTTCAGAGTTCAATTCGATGATCCTTGTGGGTCCCTTCCAATTCAGAATTTTCAGTGATTCTGTGATAGTGAATCCTGTGATGTCTCTCCATCTCAACTGAATTTAGAGACATATGTCAAAACACAGGAGCATTTTCACATCGGGTCACACAGAAAATAAGAAATGAGATTATCTCATGGATCCCATTTGATAAGATATCACTGACTTATTAACTGGTCTTCACAAATGGAAATATTACTAAGAAAAAAAACACTTAAAATATTGAAACTATTTTTTTCGGTGGTTTAACACTGGTGTGGGTGAGAGAAGAATTAGGTCAACTGCAGTACATCTGTGACAAAACTGCACTCTGAAAATTAGCTTTTAAAAGAATATACAGGTGGATTTGCAGTTAAGAAAAATAGAAGGAACACAATGTAAGTCTAATGATTTGCTGAGAACTACATTTTAGAAATAAGGGAAAACATGTGAACATAAACTCATCTCTGTCAGCTTACAGCAAAGATGTCTTACCAATTCTTGTAGAGCTTACCTACTGTTGCATAAGTACAAAACTACTGGCATCATCTGGCTCTATTTTATCAGAGAAACAGGACACTTTCTAATCATATTAGCCGAAATCGTATCCTTAACATTTATTCTTTCCACCAAGTCAGTGAGTCAGAGTGAGTTTTATTAACAGTGAAAGAGACTACAGCAGGTATGGAAAATCCTCCTTGATCTTACACAGATCAAAAAGAAAATGTTTATGCATTTATATATTTATTTATGTATTCACTGTCGATGACTATATCGCTAGGTGAACATTTTCCTGGCTGTGAGAACAGGAAAGACAAGCCCTCATTATTGTGATTTATTTGTGGAAAATGTAATGTGACAAGGTTTGTTTATTTTACCATATCTGTATTTCCTTACTGTACAGTCAAATATATCCTCCAGTCAGACTTGTCTTTGAAGTCGTGTGATAGACCTGAATGTCACTTCAATGACAATGTCTTCTTGCAATCCAATTTTTCAAGTTCACCAAAAAAAAAATGTTGTTTTTTTACAGACTATCAGAAAAATTGTATGTGAACTGCATATTTGATATTTTGGTAGCATAGCACACAGTCATATTCAATTATTATCTGCTGATGAACTTCAAATACTATATCTATCTTTTAAGGGAACAAATATATAAGCAAACTTTCTATCTAAAATAAATTCAGATGTGATTTGGATCATCCCTAAATGAATGATGAAGTTGTATTTTGAGTAGTTTGTTCATCAAAGCATTAAATTGCTGTCTTGTGTTTGAGAAGTCACAGTCTCACCTGTCTGGATAAAATAGTAAACCTTAACACAAAGTCAGATTCAGACCAGTCAATACAAATGGGATTTGAATAAAGAAAATAAAATTTGGCAGCTGGTTATAGAAGATGTTCCCTTCTTTCAGCAAATCATACTCTTAAAACTAAGAAACAGATATCTATAAGTATTTAAATCATTGGCTATTAATGAATAACTGCAAAATACATTTGCAAAAATTGGCAAAATAGTGAATGACTAAATAAATAGATGGAAAGACGGAAAAAGATGTAATCAAACTTCTGAGTGTAAAATGATGTTCACAGAAATTTTAGCAAATGCCTAAACTAGCTGGAAGGGTGAGCTTGTATCACTCAACTCCACAAAGTTTTATATTTTAAACTCATTAGTTAGGAGGAATGTTACATAACAGTTCAGCAATGCAACAATTCCCTGTAGTGAAATTATTTAACTAGTTTGGTTCAGCTAAGGAAACCTAAAGAAAATAAAAAGCTGCTTAATACCTAAAGTCTAACTGCTTGATTTTGTCTCTTTTATTTTATTTATTTATTTATTTATTCATTCATTTAAAGGAAACCACACTTTGGTTGTACTTTAGGGACCTAGCCTAAGAGAACAGTCTATTGTTACCTTTCTGGTTGGATTACAAGTTAGTTGGCTCTTCATTTTTTCCATATGTGGAAAGCATGGAGGTCAGACTTTTTCAGAGTCTCCAGAAAAAATGAATCTTCAGCTCTGCCATATATTTTCTGGTAAACATAACTTTCTATTCATTATCAAGAGACCCTGGACCAGCTGGAGAAAATATTCTCAATGTCTTTGGAGACTATATAATCCAGTTATGATGAAATTAATTATTTGACTTAGTCAGTCTGATATACCTTTAAAGAGTACATTTCACCTTCAGTGCATACATTGTCCTAAAAAACATATTCCTCTGACATTGCTTCAGCTTCCAGATGTTATGGATGAAGCCAGAAACAAGAAACACTGTCCCAAATCCAAAATTTTACAATATGATTACTTTTTCATGCCTTTGTTGGTGTGGAAACCACGAAAACATGTAAACATATCTCTCAGACTCCCTAACTGCTCTTCATACATGGCAGCCAGTCCACACAAACCAGACCCTGTGCAAGTTCAGGAAGATCATCTGCAATTGAACAGCCATGGTCACCATTTTCCCCAAAGAAGTTTCCAGGGCCTGTTCCAGGCACCAAAATCATGTACCAAACAAACACCAGCTCAGCCTCAGCTCATACCTCACCCTAAACAAATCCAGAAGCTAACTCCTCGGTTCTTGCAACTGCTGTTCAAAATTGCCTGGATGCAACAGATAATCTGTCCCACCTGTCCTCCTCCATATACACACTCCCCTATGTGCATCCTCTGCATTCCTGGATATTAACTCTAAATCATTTTCTCTTTTCTCGACACAAAACACTGCAATAATTTCCTTTCATTTTCATTCCTCATTTCTGATAAGTCCTTCTAGACACTTGAAAATGAGCCTTTCAGTCAGACTGCTCTAAGACATCAGGACTTAGGAAATGTCAAAGTCCGGCAGCAGAACCCTGCAGTCTAGGAACCCTCTAGGATATCTTCAGGGAAGTCTGTTATACTTTTGCACTCTCCAAAATATATACCTTTCTTAAAATCTACTACTTTTAAAGGTCAAGGAGGAAGTAGCAGACATCGGTGAAAGTGAAGAGTCCTACTGGGACTGTCCCACCACCTTGACATGGATGGTCAATAAGGGTAACTAACTTCAAACAATCCTTTCCAAAGAGTATAAGATGCAGGTATTTAAGAAAAAAAACAATCCCCTGGCCCACTAGGCTCAGCAGAGATAGAAGATGCTGAGTAGCTGCTCGTACACCAAAAGGAAGAGGTGACCTATGCATAGACTTCTGAAACTGAAGACTGGTTGGCAATGTTAGGAGGAAACAAGGGACTTATTACAATGGTAGAAATGGAAGGAAGAAGAAATAGTGCAAAATTGAATTTTTAAAAGTGTCTTTGTGCTCTGCAAAAATCTCTGCGAAGGATGTGTTGAGAAGGATTCATCAAGAATTATGATTCTAATCTATTGGAAGCTCTTCCCTCCTGGGACAGCACCATCTCAAAGGAAACACCAAAAATCAACCAGATTCATTCACAGTAGTCTTGTACTGGGGTTACAGCTCCTTTTCTGCCTTGATAACTTGGACAGGATTCTAAGTCAGTAAAGCATTGAAGAGATTTTTTTGGTACTTTTTATGCAAAAAACACTCCAAAAGAGCAAGAGGCCTTTAAACTTAAAAAAGACCAGACTGATTGAAATAAAAATAGAATATTTAAATTTTTTAAAAGAGAAACTAAAAATGTCACATGGAATAGATATAAGAATATAATATAACCAATTCATTGTGTCAGTGAAGGCATGTCTTTGCTTCCAGGAGCAATTTGTGTATGCTTAAGGACTTTCTGAGTCCCACCAAACCCACACAATCCCTCTGGTCCCATGATAAAAGGAATGTATGTCCTCAAGATCATCTCTGAATATTCTTCTCCCTTTGCATGCTTGGTGGTTCCCATGGGAGAAACAATATCTGTCTCTGTATACAGCAGTGCCCTTGACCTGTTTTTCTTTAAGAAACAGCTCGCAATGGAGGAACCAGAAAATAAAATAGATGCTGTTCACTACTGTGACCATGACATCTTTGCAGTGAGGGGAAACATGATGACTGCTGGACAGGATTTGCCATTAGCAACGTAGAGGAGGCTCTCTTCTCTGAGGGGCCGGTGCTTCCCTGAGAGATTTTTTCCTGTCTTTCTGGACTTGTGCCAGTTGTGGAGCTGTCTATCTCTTTTGGTTTTGCTCTTGTAAGTCAAATCAGAGTGTTGGAAGGGTTATTTTTTGCACCTCTGAATTGGGCAGAGTCAAAATCTCAGCAGCTATAGGATTGCTGAGGAACAGCATAACCTTCTATCATGAGCAACCTCATATGAGCTCATTAGATATTTGTAGACATTGCTCTGTTCTCTGTCTCTCTGCAGCACCTCTGCAGTGCTCAGTGTATTTGTAAAGCACTCATTGTGATGATGGAGTTGAACAATCCACTCATGAAGCCTCCTGTTTGCACTTTCCACTTTTCTCCAATGCCTACCGCTGAAACATGTGGAGTCCTTAGAAGAAGAACATTAAATTATAGCAGACAGGTTGGTGGAAAAAATTTCAGCACAGGCTCCCTTTGAGCCCTGCCTGAGGGTTGATGGCCCAGAGACACAAGAAATGAGAGGGATATTAAGAGATTAAGTCTGCACAGTCAGATGTGTCTTACATTAAACAGATGTAGACCTTTCTCTAATTTGATCTGAACACCACAATGCTTGATCCGCAGGAATGAAATGCTATTTGAGGACCTGTGGCTGACAGTCTAAATCCAATTCAGGGGACAAGAACACGTGACTAGAGTCACGGGCCTTTAAAAAGAAAAGTTGTGTCTCTATTGCTTTTGACGAGCTCTAAGAATATTTTATTTTCTTTCTATGAATTTAATGACAGGTTTATGTACTCGAGACCTGCTTCTCTCATTCTGAGTAAAAGTAGTGAAAACTGAAAGCCAAAAGGGATGACAAAATATAAATTTCTTTATAAAGATTGATCTTACCATTGCTTAGACTGATCTAGAACATAACACTGGAAACAGAAATACAGAAGACTGAATCTTTGTGTCAATATAAAATCTGGTGTGGACTTCACACTGAATACAAAAAATCAAGTTGAAATCTTGAACACCATAATGAGGAAAAGCCAAATCTGTCACGGTATTAGTCTGTGTTGTACTCAGATGATTGAAATTTTATTTAAAGATAATAATGAAGACACGAAAGCATTACCATGTCATCAAATAAAAATAAATACTCTGGGACTGCCTTAAGCTTCATTAAGACATACATCAATACAGTCAGCCTGAGCTTTACAAAGTATGTTCAAGTAACTGAGGAAAAAGCATAAACGAACTGGAGAGTCCTGTGAAGAAGAGCTAATTCAGAAAGCAGTCTGTGCAGACAGTACATAGTGAATCAGTAAAGTGTTGTGTTAACGTGTGTAAAAGATGCGCTGTATGACAGAACAGCTCATTTCCTTAGAGAAGATCTCTGCAGAGCTCTCTATCTGTGCTCCCGTCTGAAAACTCAGATTCTAATATTCATATTTCCAAGATGTTTTTGTAGGTCTGGTAACAATGGAAGAATTAAAAATGTTTTCTTCTCTCTCCTTGTACATGTGACCTCCGTTTATTTGTTCTTCTCTTATAACCTTTTCAGCTGCTCATCTAAAAAGTTGACTGAGTGATAAATTTTAAAGCCAATGAAAATACATGGTCAGAGTGCCACAAGGGCCAGATTCCAACACACCATCCTAGAAAGGAGCAGGGCAGTAAGGGGGCATGGGGGCAGCCCATGGGCATCCCAGTCACTGGGGTGGGAATCTGTCAAGGCTAGGCTGAGATGGGGGCCCACAAGTGGTCTTGGCTCAGTGGGGCCCACGGCCAGGAGCTGTGGGGAGCTGGAGACTGGCCCCACTGTGGTGTCACTGAGGCAAGAGTTCATGTCCTGAGAGGAGTGAAATGGGATCCTGGGCCGTGGACAGCACTAGGGAGCCCAAGGGGACAAGGATAGTAGGTCCTACAGTGTCCTTAAGGCCTATAAGTACATATTCATTGTACAGAAACTTTGTAAAGAAACATTGCAATGTTAGAAATAACCCTTTACATAACATTTCAAATGCATCTGAAAGCAAGCACTAGTTTCCCAGACAATTAGGTCTTCTCTAGGAACATTATTCTTAATAAGAAGCTTCACAGTGGTTTTCAAAAAGCTTCAACTTCCTGTGGAGTATTGTTTTATCCTTCCTAATACCTGTACTAGAATCTCAGAACTATGAAAAGTGATTTGCAATTCATTAGTTTTTTCACCTCTTCAAAAAAAGGTTGTTTTAGAGATCAAAGAGAGATCTGAAATCCTGAACATCTGATAAAATTAAAACTAACGCTATGTTAGAAGATAAGGACTGGCTCCAACGTAGGACAACCTGTGCACATCATAAGCAGCTGACAGAGAGAGTCTAAAAGAGGTTGTGATGATAATGAGGTGGCAAGGGAAAACTCACTTAATCCTCTCACTTTAAGGTGTCAAGAATTGAAAGCTTTTCTATACTTTTTCCTACTCCCACTCCTTTGGACTAGTGTTTTTATGTTGAAATGGGGGATGTAAAGAAGGGGAAATAAGGACATCATCCTTTTGTCTTTCATGGCATGATGCAAATCAGAAAAAATATTTGCATGTCAGTATTTCTTTCTGATAGACCAGTTTGAAATATAATTTTATGTCACATTTTTAGTCCAAGTAAGCAATTTATATGATGATACATGATACAGATCTCCAAAAACAAGGGTGTGGATGGATGCATTCTCACCCAGAAAACTCAAGATATATTGGATTTTAACTGCATATGGGTGGAGGGCTTGACAAACTGATTTTCTGTACATCAGTGAAATGGTAAGATGTCATAAGAAACCTGAAGAGCATGAACAGCATTTGGTGCATGAAAGGCTTATAAGACTTCATTGACTAAACATCAACATGAGGATCAAGGTGTCAGCAAACTCCATCATCAGCAGTATTGCAGTTCTCTAGAATTCTTTAGCAACTGAAAACGGTCTCTAATTAGTGACTAAATAGCAATTATGAATATGCAACAGAAAGTATACCAACAAAATTGAGGGTTGCCTCTTATTGATTTTTTGATCCCTAGTATAAACTTTCCCAATATGCTTTTTTTAAGTAGATAATGCCTGCAGAAGGACAAGGAGAGGTGTATGCACAGAGGTACATGGGCAGGGTGAGATACACATGGATCACATACTGAGACAGTGACACACGCCCTGACATGCGTGCAGACAGATTACACATAGCAACCTAACCTTTGTTCCAGTAGGCAGAGTTTACTCTTGATGTTCCGATCATTTGAGGTTCTGATAGGAAACCAAATGAACATCAGAGAAGGCACTAGAAGATGTCCCGAAATCACTTCATTAATGCTGTCTAATATACGGGGAAATCCTTATTGGCATAGTTATCGATAATCTTCTGAAATCTGTAATGGTCAGAAAATACACACCGCACACTTTCCTATCGGCAAGAAAGTCTATGAGAAAGGGAATGTATTCCTATGGTTTCTTAGTTGATTGGCGCTTTCACACATTTAGACAATGCATTCAGAAAATATAGAATCTACATTTTGTGGAGAGATGAAAAAGTTGTTTTTACTGAAAGAAGTCCCGTAGCTACATGACTGGTATCTCTGAAGAAGCATCATATACATTTTATGGCTCCCAATAAAATCAGAAATCAGGAACAATGAAGGCACTCTCCGAGGAAGTCCAGTATTGGAACCTTCATGTGATATAGGTTGAAAAATATATTACTGAAGGTTAAAGTTACTACACTGCATGCACAGACCACAGTAAAAGGAAGGCTTCATGTGAAGGAAGATTAAGCAATGAAGTACTCAGGTTTTTTGAGTTATTGCAAGCTGTTCTGGTATTTACTGTTTGCCTAAACATATGTGTAAAGATACATTGTGCCTACTCACAGCATGTTCTGCTATTTTCTTTTTATCTTAGCCATCAATCAACTTTGAAGCTTTTTCCTTTGTCATAATATGAACACACTTTCCAAGCTTTATATGACATCTGTGTTCCAGTAAAAAAACTACATGTGTTTTTATTTGGACATATATTTCTGTATCCATAGACATACACAAATAGAGACCATGCTGATGATCAGAAAGGGCTGGAGCACCTCTCCTATGAAAACAGGCTGAGAGGACTTGGAGTTATTCAGCCTGGAGAAGAGAAGGCTTAGGGAAGACATTGTAGGAGCCTTCCAGTGTCTGAAGAGAGGCCTGTAAGAGAGCTGGACAGGGAGTTTTTACAAGGGCTTGTAGTGATAGAACAACAGGGGAATGTTTTAAAATGAACATGAGTAGGCTTAGATTAGATATTAGAAATAAATTCTTTATTGTGAGGGTGGTTGGGCACTGAAACATGTTGCCCAGAGGAGCTATGAATGTCCTATTCCTGGAAGTGTTCAAGGTCAAGTTGGATGAGACTTTGAGCAACCTGTTCTAGTGAATGGTATCCTGGCCCATTCTGGGGGGCAGGAATTAGGTGGTCTCTAAGGTCCCTTCTAACTGAAACCATTCTATGATTCTATGATTTCATGACCTTCATAGAGTGAAGTAAACAGAACTGTTGAGAAATACTTTGGACAGCTCAAACAGGTCTTACTATTACTACATCAAGAAAAAAAAAAAATCTGTTGCCATAAAATCATTATACATTTAAAGCCAAGGCAAAAAAATCCCAACAGGCAAAATTTTTCTGCATTATAATGAAAGAATGCCAGAATATTTGGGTTATAACTGTCTTCAGCACTGGAAATTAGGGACATTTCCTGCAAGCTATTTGAGGTGTTCATATAGCCGTGCCACATTATTTCCTTACTCACTTAGCTTTTTAGGCTTCATAAACCCTTATCTTGAATGTCCAAATTGGGATCTCTCATGCTTGTAAAGTTGAAGATATTTTCTTCTGTTTCTATTCTTTTATTCATTTACATAATTACATCCAATGAGGATGCATTTACTTCACAAAATGGACATAGTAGCTCAGGCTATGGTGTAGTGCTCACCTTTCAAACAAATGAAATGGTTATCAAAACCAAAAATTTTTATTTCCTTGAGTAAAAAAATTCTCTTTCCCATAATGGAGTGATCAACTATTGAGAAGTGTGAATTTCATTTCATACAAAGAGAGTTCATTTCCCTGTTCCTTCAAAGTCATTTTAAAGTCAAAGTAAACTTTGTACCAATCAGACTGCTTTTTGAACTATAATGACATACTTCTGAACTAGAGTCACTGTTGGTATTCCAGGGACCTCTTGAGAACATTAAACTACCCCAAAATCTGGTAAAGTTAGATTTTCCAGTTCTACCTGGGCTGAAATGCAAACACGTTAGTCCTGCTCTACAATGTATAATTGGATGAATTGCTGATGTGGAAAGACTCTCTCCTGAAAAATAAGTAGGTCCTTTCAGTACACCACATGTGCCTTCTTACTGGATTGGGATGGAAATGAAAAGTGAACCAGCCTGGTGGTCCAATCCTGTGAGTAGATCTAAGCCTCCTCCTTGCACTCAAGCCATGCTGAAGCAGTTTGATGCTGCCTCTCCCGCCTTTCACTGCTCTAAGTTACTGTCCAGCCTGGACATTTGACAATCCTTTTAAAGCGTTCTAGTTAATCTAATTAGATACATACTTTTCACAGCCTCCTCAGAATGCTTCCTTGTTAACTTTCTAGATAAGCTTTTATTAAACTGCATTAATGTTGTACTTGTTAGACAGATGCATTTTATTTGTAGCTCTGCACTCACCCTTTGGAGCCAAGAATGTGGGCACAAACAGAAGCTCTGAATAATCTTAATCTTTAAAACTATATTGTCACATCAGAGAATTTTCTGTGGCTGGTACACAGTAGCACATTATTTAGACTGGGCTTTGTTCTCAAACAGTAGAGACTTTTAATAGCTGCCCAGAATTTGTCTTATTTAGCCATTACAGGAGGGTGAACTGTCATGTCTTTGGAAGGAATCTGAGGTAAACAAGAGATTTTTTTTCAAACTGAACATACCTTGACGAGTTCTTTATTTTTCTGGTCTGTTGAGTTATATCCACTTTTTTCTTCCAACTTAAACAATTCCCATATATATCACATTCCTCATTGCATTCTTACAGTTATTCTGCTCTTGGCTAATTTGTTGTCTCTTAGCATTCAGTGCAGAGGATTCCTCACAGAAGAAATAAAGGTTCATGAAACAGAGGTGATAAGAATGGAGCTATTTGTACAAAACTAACAATTCTCAGTGTTTTATGTTTTTTGTGCTTGTAATTGCTTTATAGCTCTAATTTTCATATTTTTATTACACATTCTGCTCCACATTTGTGTCTTGGCAAGTTGAGAGAATTAAGGAAATATTTCTCAAAAGTGTAAAGTCTTTCATTTCAGAAATAACTTTGTTAGTATTGCCACTGCATTATGTGGTTCCAAGCAGATGATTTTACAGGATGAGTCTCTTTTTTGTAGAAACAACTCAAAATATTAATTGGTGGTTTACTCCTATTCTTACCCCGTACAAGGTGACTTCCATTAAAAAAATAGAAAAGTACATTTTTATGACATGGCTTTGTAATTCTGGTACACTTTTTCACTTAATTTCAAGAAAATATAATTATATTTGCTGATATAATAATCAGCACCAGATGTGTCAAATGTCTTTGATTAGAGAATGAAAGCTATAATCCCTGTTGTTTTCTGTGAGTTTATATTAGACTGCAACCACAACAATTTAAGGTGTAACATCACCCATTGCAGCGGCTTTTCTGAAGAGAAATTATTCCTTGACTCTAATGAGACTGTGAATACAAATACATGTACCTACTGCTGCAAAGCAAACCTTGAGGACCTTAACTTTGCTTAGCTAATAAAAAACAAGACTATTCAGTACGGGTCAAATGCACATGTTATTTTCTAAAGCTTTCTTAACACAGCAGAATTTATTAGGCAAAATCTAGCCAAGAGATGTGTGTACCTCTAGAGCTGCACTTTCAATGACAGACATTGAATACACATATTAATTTTCTACAATTCACACAGTGAAGGGCTTTTTTCTTTATCCTAACAGTTTTCTCTTCTCTCAATATTCAAGTGTTTCACCACGTTATAAGTTTCCCTAAAAGGAAAAAATTGTTTTCTCAGATGTCCTTTCTTTCATTCCTCCTTCAGAAGAGGCAAGGAAAGAATATATCTTAAGCTATTTTAAATATTTCACTTATTTATCAGAAAAATAATTTGCACTTATTTGGGTATTTGGGTATTAAGTATAGAATGAAACCCAAAAACCTAAAGAAGTTAAAAGAATCATACTAATTGTTGGAGCTGAGCATTTTTGTTGCGCATTTATTATCTTCCCTTCTTTTGTCAGCTTTTTGTAAACCTGGTAAATGCATTAATCAGTCTGTGCATGGATTTCATAAGCATTGTTGCATTTCATGTTCTATTAATAGATGACACATTCCCCATGCACAGTATTGATTATGAAAAAAGTCTTAGGGCTGAAAAGGTTGTTTCATCCAAGGTTAAATTACATTTGGATTGTGTATTGGGTTTGCATGGTCTGGGTTTTGGTAGCGGGGGCTACAGGGGTGGCTTCTGTGATAAGCTGCCAGAAGCTTCCCCCATGTCCAACACAGCCAATCTATGGCAGCACCAAAGATGGATGTGCTGCTGGTCAAGGCAGTACCAGTTAGAAATGGTAGTAACACCTCTGTGATAACATGTTTAAGAAGAAAGAAATAATGAAGTTTCGGCAGAGTTGTAATTGAGGCCAGAGAAGAGGAGGGTGAGAACATGTGAAAGGAACAACTCTGCAGACACCAAGGTCAGTGGAGAAGGAGGGGGAGGAGATGGTCCAGGCACTCGAGCTGGCATTCCACTTCAGCTCATGATGAAGACCATGGTGAGGCAGCTCTGCCCCTGCAGCCTTTGGAGATCTACTGGGATGCAGAAATCTGCCCACACCTCATAGAGGACATCCACGCCAGAGCAGGTGGATGCCCGAGAGGAGGCTGTGACCCCGTGGGAGGTCTGCGGACAGAGGGGCATCTGCTGTAGCAGCCTGTCCTTGAAGGACTGCACCCCATGGAAGAGTGACCCACACTACAGCATTTTGTGAGGGACTGTTGCCCGTGGGATGGATTCGTGCAGGAAAAGTTCATGGAGAACTGTCTCCCGTGGAAGGGACCCTGCAGTGGAGCAGGGGAATGATTCTTCTCCCTGAGCAGTGGGAGAAACAACTTGCGATGAACTGACTATAACCCCCATTCCATCTCCCTGCACTGCTGGGGGAGGAGGTAGAGCTGAGAAGCAGGTAGGTGTGGGGGAGAAGGCATTTTTAAGGTTTTATCTTACTTCTCATTATCCTACTCACAATTTCCATACACATTTACAGATGAATATGAAAATTTGTTGCTGGAAGATTGTATCAGTACAATTAGTACTATGTTTTTGTCTGCAGTTTGCCATATTTAAGGTACACCAATAAGGTTCAGAATGTTGTCTTTTCAAAGCTTGAAAATGCAATTTCTAAATTATAGCTGCTGTCCAAAGACTTTTCTGTTTCTTTCTGGCCTGATCTTAGCCATGGACACTATGTCCTTACCAGGAAGCACAAATAAAACAAAAGATATATGTTTATTTATTATAGTGAAATAGCTGTAATGTTTCTAACGTTTTATCAACAAACACTGTAATTCATTTGACTAAAGGTAAATGTCTCTACATGCTTTCTTTGTAAGTTTTCATTCAGTTGAAAGATTATATCACTGTCACTGTCAGGAAGAAAAAAAGTCTTGACTCACATATATTCTGTACTGACAGTGAAGTTTATGGATGAAACATATGATATTGCCGTGAACTGAGACAATCTTAGAAGCTTAGCATACTACTAATTAAACTACTGTAAATGAATAATTCTGAAAGTAGCCACAGGAAAGTGTCTGAGACCAATTGCCTCTAGATTTAATAACTTAATAGAAATTGATGATGCATGTCTTAGGTATCTCCCAGAGAGTGATGTAGTCAAGCCGCTTTTGTAAAAGACCATGTCTAATCTATACCTTTCTGACTTAAACATTCTGTCATGCTAGAGTTCCCATTGCTCTTCAGTACTGTTTTGACTGCTTTGCTGAGGCAGAAAGCATTCATTTTAGCAGGCTGTAGCATCTGCAAATCAGGCCTGATGATATATTAAAAAACGTGAAGACCACCCGAAAAAACAACTCATGAGAGGATTTAAAATAGTAAATATTTTTTTGTCAGAAAAAGATTGATAAAACCCGTATTTTGGTAAGGTGAAGGTTTCAATAATACTTTCAAAGAGAAATATTATTAAAATATTTATTTCAATGAAATCAAACATTTTCTTTACTTTTTATGCAACACAGCACATAACAAATATGTCAAAAATTACAGATTTTTCTAGTAGTTGATACAACATGTTATTACTGTAACAAAATTATGATCCTATTAAATGTTTCAATTACGTATTTTGAATACAACTGTAATATGCCAATGTTCCTAAAAATCTCTGTATAATTACTACATAGTCTAAAGAAGGCCAAATGAAAGCGACATCTGAGTCAACAGAGCAGAACAGTGAACTAACCCATCTGGGAAAAAAACCTCTGTGAAGGAAATTCTCAGGGGAATCAAATTATACTATGCTGTAAAAATATTAGATTTCTGGAGATAATTTTTTTCTCATGTTCCTGAAATTTTGGTAAGCCAATATTAAGACATTCCACTTTCAGTTCTATGCATGATGTAGTTTTTCTTTTCTCCTGTTACATGGCCAATAGTTCAGTTATTTTCTCAAGCGATCCTTTTTCACTGTGATACTAGATAAGTAAACAATTAGCAGCAGCACTCCCCAGTGTGTTTCATGGTATTCTCATTGTCTGTGGCCTGAATTGATTCAGTAGTTAAATTACTGCTTTGAAGAAACACTTTCAGAGGGCTTATTGCCCTAATTTTATTTATTTATTTATTTTAAATCTAAAAGGTTCTTTTAAAAGATATCAAAGCAGTATTTGTGAAATCAACTTAAAAAGAAACAATTCCAAGGTCTTTTTTCTGATTAGGAAATCTTGCAGTAATCCAACTAATTGATTTAAGTGCAAACACATAAATTTCAAAATGAAGCTACATAAGTCTTAAGGGCTCATGGTCCCTTGGTAATGCAAAAAAGGGTCAGCACAATTTCATGGCAACTACCCAGTTATATGATTGGGAACAAGCTTTGAGTGATGTTCACACAGAAAGTAAAGAATCTTTATTGCTCTCTGCTGCAAAACTGCAACTGTCTTTTTCAAATGTGGAGATTTTTTTCAGAAAACAGTCTGATAGTCTGGAAAATCTTTAAAATTTTATTTAAAATTAAGTTTAACAATATCTTTATTTTAAAAAATTATCAAATTTTATTTGTTATTAACATTTTCTTTATTAATATATACTATTATACCATATTAATATCTTATTTTAATACTCTTATACTGTTCTATACTTATATGTAATGTTATTATGTTATAATAGATCAAGTTATGTTATAATATATTATAAATATCATAAAATAACAATATTAATAATGATATTAATATATTACAAACTAATAATTTTAATTATTAAAAACCAAAAAATTTGGGGAACCAATTTTATTCTTTTTTTTCTTTTTTCCCTCCTTTTCTTTCACGCCACACTACAATTTTTCATACCAAAACAACACCACTCTCAAATACAGTTGCAGTTATTGATGCGTCTTGTCTTAGTCCTTTCGAGTTCACGCATTTTCTAGTCATTTCAAGAAATAAGATAATTAACGATCTAATTAGATTCTAATTTAATGAGGATGTGTCTCTCTTTTCACATATATTAAGAATCATTCATTGTTAGGACTTAACTACTTATATTCTAGTTTAACATGCTTGAGGTAGCTCTTGAAACAATTAACACGCATCTACAAAACAGTCTAATAGTAGCTTCCACAGATTTTATTGCTCTGTCTCCCTTCTCACTATCATCCTCTACCTCTACATTTTTCCAAAACAGGAGGGCAGAAAGGACAACTTACAGGACCAAAAGATCACAGTTCCATTTTGCCTTAGGTTGTAGAACTAGAATACAGAAGACTAAGTGATTTCAGCTAAAATAGAAAGAAACCTGAAGCTTTGTCAAATTTCTAATTTTAGAGTTGAACTGGAGCTCAAAGTGCTGAAATTAGATAATAAAAAATGGTTTACTTCTGGCCAGTACCACAGAAACTGGCTAACAGTTCATCAAGAAGCTATCCAAAATAGAATATACCCTCCAAAAATAAGACAAAGTTTGAGCTGTGCTTTGGCATCTTGAAGACAAAGGGAGAAATTACTTGTAGAGTGGAACAGACTGGTAGTAGAAGTAGGTTACAAATCCTCCCCTCAAGGAAATGCAAGTATTGGAGTAAAAATATTGGATCTGCAAAGTTTGAGAAACACCAAATGAAGAAATATTGCCATGTGAAGGTCTTAATTCAAACGCATGTGTAACACAGTTTTAATCAGTACTAAACCATACTATGAAAGTAGAAAAACCATATGCCCCCATCATTTAGAAATTACTATCTGACACAAACTGAGTCCCAGACAAATATAGATTATCATTATGAAATCTGAGAGGGCATCTTATTTTGCTCTACATAAAGGTACAGAAGACCTACCCTGTCCCCATTTTAAAAAGATGTCTGAACAGGACATAGAGTCGGCTATACACTGAGCATCATTACACGTATGCAAATTCTTGGCACATTCAAGTTTAAGTTGCTTTCATCTAACTGCAGGCATTTAATTGAGATGCCTGGCTTCCACAGGGTCTCTCTAGAGTCAGTGGAGAGAAGAAAGCATTTCCTCCAGGTAATTCAGGCCATCACTCTCATAATGTGGATGTGCGCAGATTAGAGGGATAGCTCAGGGTGATGAGGGTCTTCTATGAAGTACTTTCTACTTGAGGTTATATTAACTATATCTGAGGGTTATGTTTTAAACAGAATTTATATAAAGCCCGAAGCAGCTTGGTCTGATTTAATTCACTGAGCAACTCATATAATATACGCTGCATATTTAAGAAATATGCAACATTTATGCAGTCCTTTTGACAAGCATTAGAATATTCTGATGATTCATAGATTTAAAAATAACTTATTTCCACAGATCTACTCTCCCTGCATTAGCAAGTCATAATGCTCGAGGGGTTCATGGCAATATGCCAAGAATTCTTACCTTTCTGTAGCAAAGTCTCCTTGGTTTGCATAATGGATTGTGTCCATTGCAACACCTGTGTCTAGTCATCCATCTTTTCATTCCTAGGCATCCCCTGCCCGAGCACCAGAAGGCAGAAATAATTCAACTTCTCTATCAAGAAAACTTCTGGCTTTTGCACTCATGTACAACCTCTTTTTTTCACTTGACTTTCAGTCTTTCGATGATAAATATGCTTACAATTCTCTTAAACTACAAAAATTAAGACAGAGGTAATGATAAAAACCTGCCGGATGAATTATCCTTAAATATGTTTTCCATCTGTTGATAGCTGCTCCAGATGCTTTTGATCAGGTACTGAGACACATATGAGCTTACTTTTTAGAAGAAAGTAAAGAGTAAAAGTCAGAATTAGTATGCAAATACTGCTAAGACAAAAGATACTTGTGCAAAACCTTGTGGAGTTTTTTGGTTTTTTTGGTTTTTTTTTTTTCCGTCTCACCTTGGCACACATTTTAGAGGCTGCAAAGTGGTACAAAGTCAGGAGCTTGGGAAGGTAGCACACATGTCCACCTGACTGTACACCCATCCTAGGCAAAGGGTGCTGCAGCATGGCCAGTTCTGCCAGACAATAAATGCAGGTGATTGGAAGCCAGAAATCTCCCTTTCAGTGCATGAATTCTCTGTCCCACAGCCATTAGAAAATTCCTTTTTTTTTGCTTCCATCACCATCCATTTCTGAAAGACAGCATCACAGTAATTTCCTGAAGCACAAGATGGTATTTTCTAATGACCTGTATCCTCATTAAAATCTTTCTGTATTGACATATTTGTTACTTTTGATGTTTCCTTTTTCAGAACAATGGCAAAAATGAATAGAAAAATCCCGTGTGTTTAGATTTCAAAGATGAAGTAAGTTGGATCTTGATTTCAGTACATAAGAGAATGCTGGCCCATGAATCTTTAGAAAGATTATAATATAAATAGGAAGGACATAATTCCTCCTATCAAAATAATTATCATGTTCTCCATAATTACAGTTTGCCAAGCATCAGATGTCATAATAAGAGCTAAAGAAAATCATTATGTCCATCCATGCATCCATCCACGTGCTTCTATTTTCTATTTATTGTGCATTTCTAGTAGAAACTGCAATAAAATCTGTCTCACCTTCTGCCTTGATTCAAATGCTTTTGAAACAAACAAAAAAGTAATATCTTTAAGTATTACAATGTGTATCTTAAAGGAAAAAAAAGTACACGGAGAAGGAAAGACAACAAAAGGATCCAAAAAGTAACTTGTAACTTTTTGTTTGTTTGTGGGTTTTGGAGGGGGTATGGTGTGGTTTTGAGTTGGGGTTTTTTTTGTGCCAGTATATTTAGGACTTGGTCACTGGAGCACATTTACAAGGTTGCCCATGGCGATGTCTAAATCAGGGAGATGAGTAAATTGTACAAATAAACCACGAGACTTTGTTGTAGTTTTGCTGCATTTCACTGGAGCCCGGTGAGAGATTCATAAGGGGTCTGGATCCTCTCAGCACAAGACATATAAGAGAGTGAGCATAATTCCCAGAACTCCCTCTTCTCTTCAGTCCAAGGAATGACTGTTCCCAGTGTAGATACACATGGAGTATTTTTCGTCAAATCCTCACATTTCCAGTTGTGTACACGCCACAGGACAGAGCTCAGCACCCTCCATAAACCTGCTCAACACGTGCACAGCCAGACCTGTTTCCATGGCTATACGGTTGTTCAGTGTCACAGACAGGGGATTCAGATTTCCATCAGTAAATGCAACCTTCAGTTGTTCCACTACCTGTGGTGTAAACATACCCTGAAGACATGGATCTCAGACTGCAGCCTACCAACCACCTGTGGTTTACAGATACCCATTAAAGACTGTAGACAATAAAAAAGCACAGTCTGTCAAGCCTGTACTCACATGAGACATAAATTGCTCCCTTCAAATACCACAGGAAGTATATCTAGCTGTGCTCCTCCTGCTTGCAAGAAAATAATTGTGTAACTCTTTGTTTAATCCTGGGGAAGTTACTTAATCCTACTGTACGTTTACTTCCCAGTCTGTTAAATGGTTTGAAATGCCAAGGATTATCTAGACCAGAAAAAATGCTGTAAACTAGCATTCATTAATGTCA
Source organism: Cnemophilus loriae (assembly GCA_013397755.1). Classification (NCBI taxonomy): domain Eukaryota; kingdom Metazoa; phylum Chordata; class Aves; order Passeriformes; family Corvidae; genus Cnemophilus; species Cnemophilus loriae. Next base: position 75,522 of record VZTF01005565.1, read on the forward strand.
CAAAATAGTTTGAGATTATTAGATAAAAGGTGCTAATATTTTGATAGTTTTCTGTCTTAGATTATATTAAAATGGTAATCATTTATAATTGAAACTGAAAAAAAATATGGACAAAACTTAAATGCATGAAAATATAAACATGGAATATAAATAAACAGCTTTAAAAATGTCATTTAGAAGAATTGATTTAGTCATGAAAAGGCACAATATGCTTGTAAAAATATTTTTAAAGCAGTAGGAACTGCATTTCATTTGGCTGCATTTCCACAGTAATACCTGTTGATGGCTTCATAGGAAAAAAACATTTTTCCTTAAAAAAACTCCACCTAAAAAATAAAAAGCCCTCAAACATGCATCTGAGAGGAAAACAAAAGTGCAACATCGGTATAATGTGGAACTGCATCTAAAATTAGATAAGAAAAACAATCTCTTGCAAAAATATTAACAAAGCAACATGCTGTTAAGGCAGGTTTATGATACAACCGGAATGGTTTTTAAAATATGTTTCAAGGTTTTCAGAGGGTGGATGACTCTGTAAAGCTCTTAGCCACTTGGCCTGAGCACAAAGGTGATTCTAATTTTAGTTCTGGGATTTAGAAATAAGTCAATTCATGATATTTGAATATAAAGAGTAGAGATGGAAAATTTATCAGAAATTTAAGGTAAATACTTGAACATTTTTTGAAAAGGAAGTTTTGAACAACAAATACTTTAGACTTAGTTATTACAGTTGTGTGATTCACAGGAGTAAAATTCCCCATTGCTTCTAAAATTTATCACTAAAATCTTCTAGGCGTTTTAAAGAGTTCTGCCAACACGGACATAAAAATATGCATAACAACAATTTTTTTGAGATATCAGCTGTTGTTAATATTCAAAAAAATCTTTCAAGAGACACTTTTTCAGGATTAATACAAGAAGCATATTTTCATCCTAAATGCTATCGGTCTATATGTATTCCAGACTGGACAAAATATTTATGATTATGATACTGAGCAAAACAATACTACAGCTGAGATCAAGTTTCTGCCTGCTTGTGGGAATGAGACTGTATATGGGAGCTGGATGATTTAAACTCAATATTTTAAGTGGCACCTTATGTGTAGAGTTCATCTATCAATAATAAATCTCTGGTTATGCAGCAAAGGAACAGATTCTCCCTCCCCTTCCTTCCATGAAACTGCTTTATAAGTTCTGAAAACTAATTATCAACCTTTGCATATTAACACAGGAAAAAGACAAAGATGTCTATCATCACCTGAAATTTTCACTGAAAAAATTTAAATAGTCACTATTTTGAAAATTAAAGAAAATCTAGTTTTTCGTAGTACCTGACACAGAAAACTATCAGTAACTATATCCCAAATTAGCACCGTGAATAACTGCCTTTTACATAAGTACCTCTACATTTACAGATTTAAATTTACAGCTGTAGGCAGTTTCAGTCAATGCAAAATCTGACGAGAACACCACAGGTAGTGTGTCACCTTTAAGCCAGGTGGTATGAATAAGCACTGTAGGGGTGGTGTGTTTATTCAACTGAAATCTATCTAAATCTATTGTAAACTAAATCACTAGTCAAGCAATTAATAAAATGACCGGTTTTCAGAAGGGTTGAACATTAACAAATCTTTCAGTGAACATTGAGCTTAAGATAACCAAGCATGAATATCTTAAATACTGCATTAAGTCTGGCCTATACTTCAGGCTACTACCGTGATAACAGGGTATATGATTTACATATTCACAAAGAAATGGTGATTCCTATGATTGAAACTGACTATTCAGAGGTGCTTAATTTACTGATAGATCTGTATTTATTAAATCACAGAGGCTGAGAAAGCTATAGTGGAGATATGAAAAGGCTCTCACATTTAATGAAGAATGGTTTGGATAAGATTGCTGATCGCTATTCAAAATAAGGGAGGATTTACTGCAGTGATGAGAACAAAAATAAAGTTCTTTAGAAGGAAAATACTTTTGGGAAATAACAGTCCTATTGACAGATTCTATTCAAACTGGCAAAGTAAAGCACAAGCAAATAATTTGGATTTATATCAAACCTCTACCTCAAGTACTGCTGAGCTAAATAATTCTCTCTGTAAATAATTTATAGCATTTTATGGCCCTTAACACAGTTTGTAACAACATAGCTATAGTTATACATCTATATTAATATATTCTATGATATTTCTCAGATACTCATATTGGCTATGGTTTCATGTGCAAGCATTGGACACAGGTTCCCTCATCCCTTTCAACTGGTAGATTTTTGAGATTAGGTAAGTTTAAATATTTAGATCTCATTTTATTTATTCTGAGCTTGTGGCAGTCATATTTATTTTCTGAAACACAATACTCATATTTTCAAAATGTTACACAGATTATTGTTTGTTTACCAGACACAGATAAAAACTGTACATAAAAGTACATCTGTATGAATAGAACAGAGTAGTCCGAGAAAAAGTTTTGGCATATTTTCTCTTTAGTGGCCGTTGCTACTGCTTTTGTAATGTAGCAGGATAGAGAGAAAAATGCAGGAAACTTAATCACACAGGTCATTTCACATACTGTTATCATTTTTTTCATTACTTTTGAATCTCTACTCACTTATCTAAAATAAAAGTCTAGCTGCAATGAAGTTCAGTAAACACTGTCTTTTTATTTCTCTCATATTTTTTCATTCAAGTACAAAAATATGAAAATGGGCTAGGTTCTCCCACCATACTGGCCAGCTCAAGATCTTGCCAAATCCAAAATTAAATGCAGTTCACTTCTCTGTGGGTCTGCAGGAGACTGATTGACCTGGTGTGACATTTTTTTTATCACACATCTACATTGTGAAATGTACTAATCCAAGTTCAAGATTCTTTATCACTTTCACAGCCTTCTATCTGACAGGAAGATATATAGAGGCAAGCGCTGGGTAGCTAAGGTGAAATATGAAGGTATTGATTTTTCAGGTTGTAGCAGATTAAGTAACCTGTAAAAACCAAAAGTCATCAGGAAGAAAAAAGGTTCAGGTCAAGTGCCCTCATGTCTTCAATCTGAGTTGTTATTTTTGGATGATTAAGAGGAAAACATTTTTATTTCTTCAAAAGTCTGTATATTTATTGCCTTTCTTTAAAAGCTTGAGTGCTAGTGGTTGATAATACATCTTTTTCTGGACTGTAGCAAAAATGTACGAAAAGATCCACTGAATCTAAAACTAAAGTCAACTGTTTCTATATAAGGAGAGAAAACGTCCTGCCACCTTTTTGGTTTTGAGGAAAATGGTACCCACATGTTCAACACAAAACCCAATTTGTTATTAAAAAAGTGATTTTTGAGAAAAATTATTATGTCTGATGTTTCTGATATTCCTTAGGTATGGTCACTCCTCCCTTATTCTTTCCAAAACAGAGGGAGAACAAAATTCTCGATAAACACAAGGACAATGATATTTTGACATCGTTCTTGCAATTTCATAAAAAAAATGTTTTCTGTTGGCTTGCCATAGCAGGGAAATGGGGCCCAGAATTATGTTCTCGTGACACGTGGCTTTTAAAGGCAGCAGAGATGATTTAGAACTATCCAGAAGGTGATTACCATCAGAATGAAGGAAAAACCTTTTTCTCCAGTTTTATGATGAACTTCAAAAAAAAGTCTTTGATTAATGCTCCAAACTGACATATCACTGCTCAATAATTTTGACAGTAATAATACAGATGAAATTTTGATGCATATAATACCTGTTGTTATTTTGATGCCCTCTTTGCTTCTTATAGTTATGGCATTCCAAAATAATTTGCAAGGAAAACAAAAAATATTTCTTATGTAAAACTTACATTGTTTTCAAGATGTTGTTGAAATCATGTTGTAATCTTCAAATTTTGGAATGCTTAACACATTATAAAGCTCTCTGAAGTCAGCAGATCAGATTTTTATAGAGATATATTTTATTTTATATGACTGTAAAAAGTAAATTCAGAGGGAGAAACATGAAGGGTAAAAATAGTTTACAATTGCACTCAGTTTGAGATGAAAGAAAGAAGTTAGTAGTTGTGCTAGCTGCAAAATCAAAGCAAAAAAGAAGTTGGAGTTGGGGTGATAGTCAAGAATTCTGCATCATGCAGAAGAATCTAAGATCAGGAGGAAGAAAAGTTTATTAAATGATGTGGAAATGAGGCAGAAGTTAGGATCAGGCACATGGATTTAATGAACTGACACACAATCTAAAATCTTGCTGAGAAGCAAGAATAATCAGTAAAATAATCTCATGTAATAAAACCCCAGACTCACTAGGGTCAAACATCCATCCTCATCTAGATATCGCTACCAATCTTCTCTAAGAGATTATTGGCGCTGTTACTGGGCTGGCAGCTGAAATGAACTGACATTTCCAAGGAAAGAGGTATCAGACTGTCAAGCTGCAAAGCTGGATGTGATCCTTCTCAGAAAGCAGCATATTGTAAGCACAATAGCAGGTAGAACATGTGAAAAAAGTGTTTAGCTCTAGATCTTTTTTAAAATATCAAGTCGGTCTTCATTTCAATACACAGCCTATATCGCTTCTCTATTTCCTCTCACTTCAACTCTGCTCAACAGAGATTCTTCTTCTTTTGCTGAGATTTCTGTAGCATCCTCCTTCATGTGAGCCTTGTCATTTTGGAGAAGAAAAAATGGTCCTAATAGTAAAAGTAGGATGTTATTTGGGACTCTTTTATCATTTTATCAGGAAAACATAAAGACTCTTAAAGCGGTAGAATGCAATTTCTAAGTATGACATTTGTACAAATCTTTGGATGGCTTCTCTTTCCTGTCCAGTGCAGTATTTTTTGATAGACCTGTAATACATCACAGAACGAAGAAGAGGGAGAAGACAATGTTTCATGCATTCGGACAATCTGTTTGGAAAACTTTTGGAATTCCTTGTTATATTTCACTTTGCAATTACCTAGTACGGTGTTGCTTTTCTCTTTTTACTGTTGACTGCGTACATTGGGTTTGTGTGTGTGAACTGTGTGTGAGCTCTTCTGTGAACTGTAAAAAAGAACCCTCCAGACAATTGCACATATTTAAAAACAAACAAAGCACGCATTAAGCAAAGCATAAAAAGTGCTGTGGCAATCCAGTAGTGTCTAGGGAATGGGACAATATAGGTATCCAGTCCTGAATGTGAGAATTAGAGCTCCTATGTATTTTTCAGATATAGCTGAACGTGCAGAAGTACAACAGTCAGCTGGGGCTTAATAAAAAAACAGAGTGCAAACTAGGTGATGAGGAATAAGTCAGCTGTTCTTAGGTCAACACACAGGTGATGGAAATCTTCCAACCAGGAAATTTTCTGGCATGAAATGGTTAAGTACAGGATTGCCATCTGAGCCCTATGAGCCCTATGATGAGACAATTCAAGCCATATTTAAAGAAAAGTCAAGAATATCCATGACGAATGCATGAAGATATTTTGTATATGAAAATGAGAGAGACCTTATTGTGGACACTTAACCTGGAAGAGCACACCTTATAAGCAAACTCTGCAAAATGCTGCTTTTCTGTTCCTTTTCTCTTTTCTCATGTGGAGTCAATTCTGCAATTAAGTAGCATAAATAAAGTACATTTCCCCTAGACTGCTGCACAAAAATCAGTCAATATGAAAATCAGAAAACCATTTGGGATTAATGGGAAGGGGCTTCAGCTGATGTTGTTCTTCCTTGTATTTTCGTCCACTGCTCAGAATAGGGAGAAAAGATTAAGCTGTTGCCTGAATTCTGTTTACCTCATTATGGACTTAATAATTTATGTACCAATTTTGGATTAAATTTTTTTTGGCTTTCAAAGATATTATAATACATAAAAATATTTTTTATTGAAAATTTTTCAGCTCGTAACAATGGCAAGCCATTCATTTATTTAACTGGCTCTCATATACGTGTGATTTCTTTGAAAAACCTTTTGTCTCTTGTGGGTTGAAGCAAGAAAGCATTTGGGAAAACAGTATCTGAGAGAAAGAGTTGGTCAAAAAGCACCAAAGAGATCAAATATTCACTAATAATAAAAGAATCTCAACACATTCGGTAGAGATAAGGAGTTCTCTACATTGCCCTATGAAATGTTTACCTATGCAAGATAAGAAACTTCACCTCAAAGTGAATTTTACCATCAGTTACCAAAAACTGTCATCAATTTCAGTGTGTCAAATGTGATGGCCTGTGTTTGGGAACCACATATCTGGAGTATAACCAGTAATTTGAGTGGAAGATGGGTGGTCAGACTGGATTTGTTTTGAAATCATAACACCCTCCTCTTTCCCGCCCTCCTACCCTAAATCTTAATGTTTTCTTTGTAGAAAAGACTGACAAGTCAGTGTTTCCCTGTTGCTGTGTGTCCCCATGTGTGTCCCCAGTGTGTCCCCATGTTGACATGATAAGTTATATAATCCATAAACTAAAATACAATTAAAATATCACAATAAAAGAAGCTGTATTTAAAAAAAAAAATCAGTTATTTTAATTCTTAGAGTAGAATTCTCTTTGTACTGATGACATCTTAGTTTAAAATCCTTGCAGTAACATTAACTCTTGGTTTTATGGAAGAACACTAATTTGAAGTGCATTTCTCCTTTGATGTTCCCGATACCAAGAGCTCAATTGCTTGAAAGGATTCTTAGGCACATATTTCTTTGTTAAATAAAACATATTGTGTCTTTTGTAGGTCCCTTAAAATACTGAGCAGAAATATCAGCGGAACTTACTCAATTCTTTTCACCCTACACTGTTAATTAGACACCTGAGATATCTCTCCACAAGTTTAATGTGAATAAATGGCTACTGACAGACATTATGAAAGGATAAGGAAAGACAGATGGACTGGTTAAAAAATTAGACATTCCACGGTGACATTGCTACAAACTTTATGTCTCACCTAACTGAACTTGTAGCATTCATCAGGACTATCTCACTGGTACGTCGGTTGGATGTTTCATGTTCAAACGCACCACGCTACAGGCAGTCCTGTAAATCTTGAGCACTTAGCTATAGCTAAAGGAAAACTCTTATATCCTGTACAAAATGACACCAAAGTTGTCACTCTCTAGGTTAACAATGACAGTGGGTATTTAGCTACATGAATTTTTCTGGCTTACCATCTGTCATCATGTTCTGTGCTTTCACTGGCACATAAAAGCTGATTAGTCCACATCAGCAATTGCTGCTTTGAAGAGCAAATTAAAATAAACCAAAAGTTACGCAGCTTTTTAATTGCCTCCCTGGAATGCATCCAAATTTAAAATATGTTTGCATGGATGAAAACAATAACAGAAATCTCCAAGGGACAACAGAACAGCACCAGGCTATTTGGTTAAGGTCAGAGGACCTCATCCAATTGGGACAAAAAGCACCTCAAATCCTGCATTCAGTTTTGGGCCCCTGACTGTGAGAAGGACATTAAGGTGCTGAAGTGAGTCCAGAGAAGGGCAATGGAGCTGCTAAAAGGTCTGGAGCACAAGTCCTGTGGCAGGCAGCTGTGGGAACTAGGGTTGTCTAGCCTGGAGGAAAAGAGGACCAGGAACAACCTTATCGCTCTCTACAACCACCTGAAAGCGGGTTGTAGCTCGGTGGTGATCTACTTCTTTTCCCAGGAAACCAGCGGCAGAACAAGAGGAAATGGCCTAAATGTGTGCCGGGGAAGGTATTCACCATATTTAAGCCCTATGTGTAATTCACCTACTTACAGGAGTATAAATATTCCTATGGTTTTAACAAGGTTACGGTTAATTTTTTAAAGTGTAATATCTTCTACTGGCCAAGCAGACTCAGAGAACCTAAACCAGATAGCAAAAAAAAAAAAAAAAGCAAGGCAAATAAGGAATTTGTGCTAACTAAATGTTACATTTCTAAAGTAACTAGCTAAACAGTGCGTTACATAAATTATGTGCATATATTTTTAAATACAGAGAACATTTCTATGAAGACAGGCATAATATGATACACACCCAGTTCATCCTCCCTTTCTGTCATCCTTTTGTTTTTCATCTGACATGTATCACCAGTATTAATCTTTTCTTATTTTCTATTTTATCCCAGCAGCATGAAATAACCACAATAATTGCAGTTGGGCCTGCATTTTAGAAAGCAAGTTGCTGAAAATGCTTTTTCATTTGTTTTATCATGCAAGTTTATAAAATGCAAAATTATTATATCTCAATCTCCTTTTTTTTTAAAGTCTGCCAAAGATGTAAAAAAAACCCCACAATAAACCTAGAAATTATTTTCACCAGAAATTCATCAAGAAATAATTTAAGTTCTAGTAGGAAGGCAGAAATTTTACAAAGAGTGGAACCTATCAGGACCAAAAAGATTATATATGTATAAAATGTGTGTGTGTGTGTGTGTGTGTGTGTGTGTGTGTGTGTGTGTATATCTTCCCCCTCCCCGAGGCATTAGATGTTTGCCATGCAAACACATCCAGATTGTCACTTTATAAGAGTGCTGTCAGTTCTGTGGTTTGCCTAAATATGCTTTTATTGTTTCTATGATGTTCTTGCAATCCAGGCATAGAATAAATACTTCTATTCCTCATAACCACCAAGATAAAATATTTTAAGAGCAGGGCTCTCAGCTGCTGTTAGCAGTCAGTGCAGAAAGCAATACCACACCGGGTCTGCAACCGGAACACAATGATTGAGCATATGTTCCCGCAAATATTTAGTATTTTATACTGGATGTCTACAAAATACTTAATTTAATGTCAAGATGGCTTTTCCTAATTTTCCATTACTTTAGAGTATAAATTTTGACTATTTGCCTGGTCTTCCCTTTGAACAATGTTTTGACAAGCATCTATGCCAACAGCACTTAGGTAAAATATGCTATCCATGCAATTTAGGTGTCAGGCACTCCTACTTTTTTGAAGCAGCTTCAAGGATGTGGAATTTGCTCAGCTTTAGTGTGTATAGCAATTAATTCTTCTTTTTTTTTCCTTTCCTTCAGCATTTCTTTCTCTCTGTATGTGCAGGGGTTTAAATATTCATCTAAGAACAGGGCATTGACTTATTCCATTCAGCCTTCACATTTGATTCTCAGTGGTAGAATATATGCAAGATGCAAATGTTTTAAGGGCTTCCAGAACATATCAGAAACAGATTTTTGATTAGGCTGCATCAGTAGTCATGATATGGCTGAGTACAAGTGAAGCGTGATATAAACAAAAGGATAATGGTAATGCTTATTATGCCAAAACCTTCTACTGTTTGACCCCTGCTGGCTTTTTTTGGTTTTATGACATTCCATTGGTTCATAGCCACCTCTTGAAATGTCAACAATGTACTTTAAATTTTAAAAATGCAATTAACTCTCCACTGAAAACATGGAATATGACTCTCCTCTTTGGTCTGTTGCAGTTTGCTGCTAGCTCATTTTAGATTAGTTCTCATTACTAGTTGGGCTGTGAAAGATACTCGTTTAGCACCATATGCTCAAGAGGACATAAGTCTTGAGATCAAATTCTGCTGCCTCCTCTTGGCCAGCAGTTCATTATAACAGACCTTGTTTGCACGCATCACCAAGTGCTCTTGCCAGAAATGGTGCAGTAGTATTTTGTGGTTTATTTTCCAAAACCCCAAAATAAAGAATTTCATTTCTCTTGGTTAGCTCCAGGTTCTCAGCATTGATGCAATGATAATAAAGATAAAACGCTCCGATAACTTTGCAGGGATCAATGGCAATAGGACTTTTAAGCTGTGTAGAAATAGAAAAGAAGTGAAAAAATTTTGAAGTCATACATTTTCTGCCCCTTTAACCCTAACCAGATCCATTTGATAAATCAATAGTTTTGAAATGAAATTCTACGTGATCTTCAACCAGCAGTGAGTGGTTCATATACACATATTTGAGGGGATTTTTCAGCAGTGAATTACACAAAGTACATTTAAAATTCTTTTTTAAGGAGGAGGTCAGATTTCTTATAGAGTTGGAAAGCAGGATATTTATTTGGCACATTTCAGTGGAGCTGAAGGAGATAAACAAAGTTGTGGAAGCAGTAACCATGCTCTGTCCAGGCAATAAATCCTGCTTCTCAGCAGGACAAAATAGCCCGGGGAGAGTTATTCTAACGTGGCCATACTGTTTCAAGAACCTGAGCTGGCTTATTAAAGTGTAATAATGGTACAGCTTCATGGCACAGCAACATCACTGGTGAACTCAGTCTTTGTCTGCAGACTACTCAGTCTAAAGAAGGATAGAACTGATTTTCACTTTGAGTTTCCTACACAGACACTGTTACTGTGCTGTGTTTTTATGCTTAACCATCAAAATAACCATTCCCTTCAGCACTAAGAACCTTATTAGACCTGTTATATTTTAAATCATCCTTCCACCCCTGTGCTACTACAACTTCTTATCAGAAGCTGAAAAAAAAACAAACCAAAAAACAAAAAAAGAGAAACAGCAGAAATATACCTATCTAACATTTTAAACCAAATTTTAACCAGAAATGTATTTAATCTCTCCAGAGTACAGTAGCAAAGAATTTCATCCTTGTTTTACAAATAAAGAACCCACAGTTCATTTGAAGCCTGACAGAACTGTCCAGATGTGAGCCAGCCTCACACCTTGAGCATCAGGCACATGGAGCTTGACTTAAATTTTGCAGTCCTCTGAGGTGAGAAGCATCTCTCACACACCCAGGCAGCCAGTGCCACAGCTTCTGTGCTGCCTGCTTGATGCACACATATCCAATATGCCTATCCAACAAAGCCACGGCAGAAGCCACAGCACTCCACGTTAGCCACAGTGTGTATTGTCTGTGTCACGTACTGGGCCCCATGAAGAAAAATCCTCTTCTGTTAATGTGTAGGTCTGAGCTGCAATAAAGGTTGTGTTCTCCACTCAAAACCACTGCATGACTCAAAGCACAGCACCATCCGACCCTTTGGCAAGAAATAAGGGCTATCTGACTTCAGGATGTGGCAAAGCCCCACTATAACAATGAGGAAGATAAGAGCTAGTTCCAGGAATTCTGAAATAGTTCCCTAAGAAAGCAGTCTATTACTGCTAATGCTGGGATTGTTTCTATTGTTTTTATTACAATGTCTTTACCATAAATATGGATAGAACCCAACATTTTGACATGTTAGAGGAACACATTTTAAATGCATCAAATTACTATGTAAAAGTATTTACATGACTCCTCTTACAGTAGTCTAGTGCAATTAAGGATAGATTTTTAATAGCATGAGAATTGTAAAGACATGGCAGCAAAATAACACCGGCATTTGGCAGATAATGTAATGATAAGCTTGTCCCATGTTTTCAAAGAGAGAGCAATATTTTGAAGTTATACAGAAAAATGACAAAGCAAAATTAGTTTTACGTTGTTAAAAAAAAAAGGCAAAACCTACTAGCCTTAAAATTTAACATTTTTAAGATAATAAAAACAAGAAAAAACAAAACACAAAAAAACCAAACAAACAAACAAAAGGAAAAAAACCAACAAAAACCAGAAAAAGAATAAAGGAAAAAAAGGAAGCAAGTACCTGTACGTATTTTCAAAGATGACACTGACCTTTGTTTCGTTTCACTAGTATTTGAATGCATCAAACAAACTTTTACGTTTCTTGGATGTTCTTTGTTTCAACTTCATTACCTCCAGCAGTTTTATTAAGCAGTATTCTGCTCTGTGAAGATAAACAAATGAACATGTTGGCAAAAGTGCTACTTACAAGCATTTCTACGAATTGAGTCAAATGCAAAGTGGAAGTCAGATTTTTCAATGTAAGAGGCTGGGGACAGAAAGAATTTTCTCGCCTCAGATACGAAAAAGGTGGCAAACTAAGTGAAAATCAGTGGTGCCAAGCAATAAGACAAGAGGCAACAGGCAGAAATTGATGCATGGGAAGCTCCACCTGAATATGAGGAAGAACTTTGTTACTGTGCAGACGGCTGAGCCCTGGAACAGGATGCTCAGAGAGGTTGTGGAATTTCTCTCACTGGAGATCTTCGAAGAGCTGTCTGGATATGATTCTGTGCAACGCGCTGTAGGATGACCCTGCCATGGCAGAGAGGTTGATCACTTCCAATCTTACCCATTCTGTCTTCTGTGAAAAAGTAAAAACAAATTTCAAAATGTTACCCAAGACAAAAGAGAGGATTTTAGAAAAGAGATGGTATTACACAGAAAAAATTACATGATGATTCATAATGACATGAAGGACATCAACATAATTAATGCAAAGATAGTCTGCAAACACCCTTAATCCTCCAGTTTGTATTAAGCCTGAAGAAAAGGAATCTCTGTTACAGGAAATGGATAAGCTTTAATCTATATCCACACTGTCCTTGACACTTGTTCTAGGATTCTTGATTATTACCAGTTCACATGGTATTGCTGAGGATGTGCAGAAGCTTTATGTTATAGGATAGTAAGCATTTTAACCAATTTAATTTAATCTTATTTCATTTGTGCAAATCATCCTGCAACAAATAATTGCTTCTTTTCAGTTATTGAGTATAACTTTTTAAATGCATTATGCAAATAAGATTTCAATCTGGCAAACATTACAAATCACCCATTTCAATATTGCCTGTAGTAATATGCCTGGATGAATAAATGTAGGTCTATACAGCTGTCTATTTATTATACTTAGGCTAGTTCACATTTTTACCTTGACCTCAGATTGATGTCTCTGCTAAAACTAAATACATTTTTCCTCTCACTATAAAGGCAACTGAAGAGAAACAACTGCTGTGGAGATATTGCATGATAGGTGGCTAAACTGGAGATTATTCAAACCTAGGTAACCACCCCCCTAAATCAGAGTATTATTTTTGCTACTTGATCAAATGACTAAAATCTCAGATAAACTGAAGAGACAAAACTTATATCACAGAGTAAAAATGACTCCTCTCATCTGGAGTTACTTTAAATTTTATTTACAAAAATGTTCTGAATAACAAGTCATCTACTTCCATTCAAGCCAGTAGCACTTCAGTCAGGAACATTTAAAAAAAACAAACAACATAAAAGTGATTAAATGTGAAAAAAGCATTCTCATTTTTTTCACCAGCTTTAAAGAAGCAGCTGTAGTCTTCTTTTAAACCGGGCATTAACGTCTCGGAACAAACTTACTTTTAATCACTAATAGTATGAATTGGGTTGAAAGTGGGAACAGAGAGATGAAAAGAAAAACTTATTGCATTACTTGTTTCCCAGTATGAGGAATTATATCTCTAATTTAAATGCAAAATCTTGATAAATTAGCCATAGAAGTCAGTATTACATTGTCAAAATTTTCCAATAGTTATCTTTAAATAGGAACACAACTTTTTCATCTACCATTAGCATAGGAAATAATTATGGAAACCCCATTGGTTACACTGTAAGCCATTGCTTTCTTATCACTGTAGATTTTCGTGTCTGTGATTTTTGTTTGAATAAAAGCATTAATGTTGTTTCTTCAAGTTTTACATATAAATAAACATGTTATGTACTTCATAGTTTACATGTAAGAGCCGCCCGCCACTAAACATCTTCAGTAACTGAGTACTGTGGTGGAAAAGAGCAATGGACAGGACATTTTCGGGTGTGCTCTGATCTCAAAGATTCAGCATAAGCACCTGCATTTCTGCCAACAGTCTCGAAAAATAGCAATGGACTCATTTGGCAAGTGATGTTAATTGCATTCTCTTTGAGTTCAGGAACTTGGAGAGCATTTCTATGTTTTAAATTAAGCCTCCTCACCAGGGACCAACTTCAGAAATGGATTGAAAGAATTGGAATTATATAAATGGATACCTTATTCTGGCTTATTAATATGCATATTGCACTAATCTAAACTCCCTTTATATTCTCTTTAGATTTCTCCAGGCAATTCTATAATTTTTTCCTCTCATTTCCATAAATTTATCAATATGTTACATCCCACTCTTTAACTTTGTCCAGTGTATTCACATGAAAAAGAGCAAGAATGTGTTTAATTTCTAGGCTGAAAAGTAGATGAGTAGGAAAAGGGACCCAAAGGAACAAAAAAGCAATAGATAAATGATATAATTACATTATGCATCATCTAGTTGAATTTGTACTAGTTTCTAAGTGTACTGGCAACTGCCATATATATTCTTTTAAATGTTAGTAAAAGAAATGGATAAAATTATGCTAAAGACCTCTAAATGAACAGAAATCTAGTAACTGGATTTTGTAAGTTGTATAAATACATTAAGACCACTGAAAAATGTCAAACCCATTACATTTCAAAAAATAACCTTGTAACTGATTACCTCAGAATACTTTAACATAATCTCTTGCCTTAACTCTGGCTGCTTTCTAAAGGACATGTTGATTATCTATATAATATATTAGACTTGCAAGAATGCAACATTCTATCTGGTTGCCCTTGAGAAAGAAATTACAGACTGTCTACGGGGAAGGGCTGAACATACCTGCAAAATATTTATAACTTAATGTGAAATGAAACTTGTAATCTTTCGACACTAATATAGTAGTTGCTAAATTTGTGCGTGGGTACTAGGCAGATAGGTGGTTTCAGAGAAATTAAAACTATTGGGAATTATTAAACATATGGGCGCATGAAGACATGTACACGGAGGCTGAGAAAGCATTTAGAAAATTTTTGCTACATCCTTGCCCTCTTCTTGTTACTTGTTTTTAGTCATCTATGTATGGCCACTGTCAGAGGTGAAATACCAAAGAAAATGAATGAGGTTTTAGTCTGAATCACCAGAGCTTCTCTTACGGGTTTTGCAACTTTGCACCATTCAAGTTGCATACATCATTATATCCATGTTCTCTTCAACAGAATAGAAAAGAGGGAGGAAAGGGATAGAGAAGAAAATCTTGAAAATTCAAACAGGCCTTATTAAAAGGAATGCTAAATTCCATGGATGTCAGCTAGTATTGTGACAATTTGTTTAACTATGAGCCGATCTAAATGAAAGTGAAAACCAATCAGAATCATAGAGTCATAGAATGGTTTGAGTTGGAAAGGACCTTAAAGATCATCTACTTCCAAATCCCTAGCCATAGCCAGCGATCCCTTCCACTAAAGTATGTTGCTCAAAGCCCCATCCTACCCGGCCTTGAACACTTCCAGGTATGGGACATCCACAGTTTCTCTGGACAACCTGTTCCAGCGCCTCACCCTCAGAGTAAAGAATTTCTTCCTAATATCCAGTCTTAACCCACTCTCAGTTTAAGCCGTTCCTCCTTTCACCATCACTATGTGTCCTTGCTAATTTTCCCTTTCCAGATTTCTTGTCAGCTCCCTTAGGTTCTGGAAGGATGCTCTGAGTTCTCCCCAGAGCCTTCTCTCCCTCAGGCTGAACACTCCCAACTTTCTCAGCATTTCTTCAGAGGAGAAGTGCTTCAGCCCCCTGATCACCTTTGTGGCCCTGCTCTGGACTTGCTCCAGCAGCTGATATCCTTCCTGTGCTGGGGACCCCAGAGCTGGATGCAGTACACCATGTGGAAAACCAAGAACCACGTTATATTTTTTTAACTCATTCAAAAACAGAGCATTAAATTATTGAGTATAACCCCGGCCCTAAACCCTGAAGATGTTTGGTACACATGTGGTACACATATTTGGACAAAGATATATCATATACGTGTGTGTTAGCACATATGCTAACATATACCAGCAAGTGTGTGCATGCGTTGAGGTCAATTGCTAGAATATAAGCAGTAAATATTTTTGACATCTGGCTTTGAAATTTCATGTTTATGAAAAATAAACTGCATATTCTTTTCTCATTACGAAGAAAATGCTTTGACAAAGTTTTCAATAAATCCCATTTGATCAGAATAGTGCACCCATAATTGACTTCAAATGAACTATTAGAAAGGGAGTAATTGTCCTGACAAAACAGAAAGTGTGTCCTGATTCTTTTTGTTCTGTTTTTAAAGATACTTCTGAAATTATACCCCCAAATGTCTCATTGCGAAGACAAGAGACGTGGTCTATTTGGCTATGAATTACTTATTTGAAACAGCTTAGTTGTTGTATGGGTCTCTAATGAAATGCAACATTCTGCTTCTGTCTGGAAACATCTGTTCTCCGGATGAGAAAAAAAAAAATGAAAATCTTTTATATATCTCTTCAAAAAAGGATTCTGTCCTGCTAAACTACCATTCAATGCATTGTAAACACAAGAGGCTGTTGAACTTGTACATGAATAGATTTACAGACCTTGTCAGGATCATAAAGATGAAGAAAAATCCCTCGATTGCTTTACAAATGTTTCTCATTGCCCTCCATCAGGAAAGTTATTGTGAGATAGGTTATATGTTCTTGACCATATTTGTGGTTTTGATCTTTTTATAAGGTATTGATATCTCCCAAAAGTTTCAAAAGCATTTAGAAATCACAGTGAACTTCCTGAATAAATTCACTTGAATCTTAAAATTTATCAGGAATGAAGAATGAGACCAAAAAAAAAAGTTATTGGAAAGGGAACTAGCAATAATTTGAATCTAACTGTCTTCAAAGTAAATAGTGCAATGAGTTTAAAATCACAGAATCACAGATTGTTTCATAAGGGATAAACAGAAAAGAATGTTTTCAACGACAAAAAATAGAAAAGGTTGGTGTTATTCTAATGAATAAAACATTAGTTTTATTCAGTGCTTTATAACAAGAAGCAGAGCTACAGTATTATTCTCTAAAGTAAATCTCCATTAAACTCTTGTTTTGAACATGTAAAAGCCAGAAATTCAGGAGGAAGTTAAATCAGTCACTCTCTCCTACCTTTCTCTCTAGTCATCCAGGAAAGGAATTGCAGGCCCAGAGTCACCCCACGTCATACACTAAACTTCAGTTCACTATTCCCATGGCCATTGCCACAATAGTCCTCCAGCAACAAGCCAGAGTGACAGACATACACAAAAGGGGGTACAACTCACCAGTGGGCTGCACTGTCTATTGAGGAGCCTCTCGCTCTCTCCAGTGCCCATAGATGACATCCATAGGGCAACCAGGCTTCTAGCCTGGACCTCTTCATGAAGTGCCTGAAGAGAAGTGGGAGGAATGAAGGGCGAGGACAACAGTGCCTCAGGATAGGAAAGGCTGCCTGTAACCCCAAAGAACCACGTTTTTATCTCTCGCCTCAAAAGTATCAGCTTTTGTTTTGCACAAAGACCAGACTGAGAAGCTAAAACTGCTGGGAAATGCAGGATTAATTAACCATGCAGCATGTGTTCTCAGGACACAAATGGAGCAATCTTAAATTACTCTGTGGGCACCTGATGTGGCATTTTATATATAGAAGCAGAAAATTGTTCATCTAAGTCAAAATTTGCCTCTGAATAGTACAAGATACTTTTTTTCCCCTCCCAAATGCCTTTATCTGTGCACTTAACTTTATGACATAACCTGTGTGCACTCCCATTACTTGATAAAAGGAGAGGTTTTTAGAGGTCCAAAGAGGACTTCTGTTGACTTTCAATGTAAATCGGGCACTTTTTATTATCTCCCACCAGATCTATAAATGTCCTTACTTGTTCTGTACTTTAAAGAGCATAGGGTTCCCCAGGCATTGGGTCATTAACTTAAGTGTTCTCTTTTCTTGCCCTAGATAAGGGGTCATGGTTAGTTAATGTGGATATTTTTAAGAAACATCATTAAACATTCATCATGACTTATTAAAAAGAGCCAGAAGCAAAATAATATTTCAGATGCAAAAGATGTCCAACTTTCAACACGTGCAAGAATGGCTAAATTAAGCTTGATTACTTTTTAAAAGTCTATGTTACTGATTTTCATTATTATTCTACATCTCAAGATTCCTTCCTCCACAGCCTGGTTGGCACAAATTATCTGCATTCTCAGGCCCTCCCCTCCCAAACAGAGCAGAGGACAACAGAGTTCGGCAATGATTTGTCCTTTTCCAAAAAAAAAAATTGAATTTTGAACTGGTTTCATGGCAAAAGCAATTCACAGCTGCAAGATCTGTTAGAATACTGTACAGCTGTTACTGCATGAGCATTAGAGTTTCTACTTCCAACAAATTAAAAGCTGTAGTTGATTTGCATATGTCTTTTCTGCATAGTCTTTCCCACCCCCACCTTTTTTTTCCCCCTTTCTTCCTGTGGACCAGCAGTCAAATGCTCTGTCAATTAGCAAGTATTGAGAACTGGCTGATTTTCTACTCTTAAAATTCAACTGTTCCCCACAGCAAGGCAGAGGACAGCTGCCTTTACATTGTTAGATTACTGCATATGGTGCTCTGTCACTTTCCAGGTTTCAATCCATGCTGCAGCCCTAGAGAAGAAATCATTAGGAACGAGCAATCTAACAGAATTCAAGAGTTTAGCAAGTGCTTCCTTCTAGTTAAAATTTATTACTGTCATTGCTCAATTAATAATGTCTCTACATTTTTGCAAAGCTCAAGGTTCTGCATGCAAAACTAAGACTCAAGAGAAACTACACTGAAATATTGCTGAATCTTGTTTTAAAGATACCGTTCAGGTTTAAGTCTGAATCTTATCTATTCTATAAAAACAGGGTTCATATTTGCTTAAGAAAAAGAATAGTATGAATCAGACAGCCATTTTCCATACCACACATAAGTGGTATTCCCTATCAGAATAGGGAATCCACTGATATGAGTAACACAGTTCAATGTGCTCTCAGATGGCATATAAGATTACAATACTGATTAGAATAATAACAGTCTGGTTTGTTCTGCAATGAAGAAGCATCCTAGGAGGTGGTGTAACTTGCCAGCAATTCTGTTGCATTATTTCCAAATGATATATAAGCTGCTAAGTAGAGTAGTTTATTAAATATTTTAAAAAGCTCTTGCCAATGTGAAGCTATAAACTGAACATTGAATTGTAAATATTTAGCATGCATGAGACAAGTGCAAAAGAGACACGGTATAAATAAAGAGCGTTTGATTACTGAAATTATGGCATTGGGGCCAGACTGGGCATTAGTACAACATTTAACCTGGAGCTCTACTCTTCTTTTGCCTACAATAAATTCAGTTGCTCTAAGAGATTTTTCTTCTTTGTTTTTTCTCTTTTTTTTTTTTTTTTTTATTAATTTTTTCCAAAC
>VZTF01005565.1:94643-141139 GCA_013397755.1 Cnemophilus loriae
GTGTTTGTTGAAGTTTTTTCTTTTTTTTTTTTTGTTTTTTTTTTTTTTTTTTTTTTTAATTAATCTCTTCCAAACCCCTCTAGATATCAGGTTTTATTTTAGAGCTAGTCAGACTATATTACAGTGTAAAGGTAGCTTTTATCTTCTGTTTGCATATGATTACTTAATAAGTTCTGATTTCTGTGGATATTTTTGACAAGTAAACATCTTCCAAGTAGTTTATGAATATAAATACCATCTTAGGATAGTCCATGAAATGTCAGCTTTGACAGTTCACTATTGACTGCTTTTGGTCATATGATTTTGTTTTTCTCCTATCTTGGAATTTTTAAATATTTGAAAGTAGGATGGTGTGGACCGACAAATTAAACCACAAACATTCAAGCACATCTTCTACTGAGTTTCTTATTAGGTTAATGTTTGCTCCAGACTTCTTTACACTTTGAAATCCTTGCAATTTTGATAATTAAAAAACAATGTATAAGAAGTTCCCGAAATATTTGCATTATTCTTTGAGAAAATATTTGTGAAGCTCTTAACTTAATTTGATTAGTCTTTTCCTACACAAAATGTCCTCTTTTGGTGTCTGAATATTTCCCTCAATGCCTGCCTCATGTAGGCAGAGGATCTTCCGATTTCCCTTTCCACTGCTAGGCGGCAAGGGAGGGAAGATTTACCTTAGGATGGGATATGACCTTAGGTTAAATGAGGCATTGGTCCAACTCACATCATTTCAGCCACTTTGATGAGGCATTCTGATTCAGACACTGCTAGTCCATGCTCCAATCTCTGCTGGCAGGAGGCAAAACCAAATTTTGCTGACACAAGGAGATGCACAATTTTGTTGGTTTTTTTTCCACTCACTAACAACCAAATTCA
The DNA here is from genome assembly GCA_013397755.1 of Cnemophilus loriae. Lineage (NCBI taxonomy): Eukaryota > Metazoa > Chordata > Aves > Passeriformes > Corvidae > Cnemophilus > Cnemophilus loriae. The sequence continues at coordinate 95,523 of VZTF01005565.1, forward strand.
ACCAGCCCATCCCCATCCCATCCCAAATATGTGAACTGCTCCCTTAAGATTAGGAGCCTTTCTGTTGTAGTCTCTTTAAGTGAGCTGTATGTCCATCTATCTGAGTCACCTTGTGAAGGTGTTTCCTCTCATCTTCCTCTCTCCGTGTGCATCATGTCAATACTCATTGAAGACCACCACGACTGCTAGCTTCAAGTTTAGATTTCTTCCCCATAGAAATGAAAGCATAGGCAAAAGATAAGGTGCACGGTTGTGATTTATCCCAATCAGAATTTGGAAGGAGGTCAGAAGAATGTACTATTGCACAGGCAATTACAGCCAGACTGTTAAAATAAAACCCACGGCCTCCAAAAAACCCCCATAAAACCACAAAAGAACCAAACCAAACCAAAGAACAACAACAAAAAACACCACCAGCAAAAAACCCCAACTGTTTTTTTTTAGGATATTTAGCATGGGATGATACTTAAGTGGGAAATCTTGTCTCCAACCAGTTGGTTTGCATCTGTCCAGGTGGTGATGGTACTTCATTGTAAGGGTCCTTAGCCATACCGGAAGAGACTTCTCAAACTGTTAGTTCTACTAAATTTTTATAAGCAAGCTGAGCTGTGATCCTATGTGACCACTCCAGTGAATGCATGATCCACTTCTATTGATTAACTTAAACTATAACAAAAATATTTTAATTTTCTGTGTGCAAAAGACTGTTCCATGTGAGCATGTCTGCAAGTACAAAAACAGTTTCTGCAAAGTATTGACAAGCAGATTTCCCGTGTACTATCTGGGTAATTCTACAGCAGGAACTGCCTGGGGAAGTCTTTGCAACAGCCAGGTCCTCCACCCAAGGTGTTAATCAGAATGTTTAAGCATATAAATCATGCCTGTCAATTGGCTTGTGGGCAGCAGGAGATGCCTGGGGGAATCTACAGGACTGCTTAAAATTCCCACTTGAACTGCCCCCTGTAAGCACAGTTCCTCAGGAAGCCAGACAGAAATTTGGTCAGTGACCCTGTCTCAAGTCAGCCCATTGTTTCATTGGTGTGGAGAACAGCTGGCAAACACCTGGCCCACTCAAGGAAGTGATGAGAATGCACAGTGAATATGCACCTGAGCACAGTCCCGACAGACAACTGCATCCAACTGCTGCTGTACCTTCAACTTCAAAAATGTTATCATTAAAACAAACTTCATAGACTTTTCCATGATACATATCTTGGGACTTGGGGCACAGATGCGATTTCACTCCCTAAGCGACTGTTGTACTTTATTTAGAAATTTTAGTCCTTTGAGTATAAATGTCTACACTAGATGGGACAAACCAGTTTCTATGTGACCTTTGATTCAGTGTCTTTAACCTATGAACGGAAGAATACTGGAAATTAGCAAATTTTATTTGCTCTGAAAGTTTCCAGAAATTGTTCTGCCCCTTTCCTCCATTTGTCAACATTTTCTCATTTGCTGTTGTTGAGAGCATGAGGATAGAAAAATTATGTATAAACCACAAGTGTGAAGGCTACAATTTACAAAAGAGTGAAGGAAGTGAATAATTCAAGATGTACCATTCTTACATGACTTTGAGCAGCTCTAGACACTGAGTACTTCCTGCTGATGTGCTCTGGCTCTTTGGAAATTCAAGTTACCTACAGATGTGCCAATGCAGAAAATGCAAATAAAAAAATGCAAATTAAAAAAATGTATTAGGCATTTCTATGAAGTTCTTACACACTAGTTTTTGTTTGCCAGCTTTATTTCAATTTGCTTTTATATAGATGATTTCTCTTTTTCTTAATCTCTATAAAACCCTTCTGACATAAGAAGGCATTTCTCAGCTTACTTCTATCTACATCAAGCATTTTTTGTTGTTGTTTTGCATTTTGACACATAGCTCCAGATAAATACTCATGATCAAAGTCAAATTATCTCATGTACCAACTCCCAGTAGTTGATACAGAGATGATTTCAATTAATAATAAATAATATCAAATTGGAGATGGAATTTTGAAAGTTTCCAACAGAAATCGTCCCATTTCACAGGAAAATCTGTTTTAACATTTGGGACACTTCTACTAGGTAATTTAGCTCATCCAAATACAGTAAATCAAATAGCTACTTTTTTTTTCCTTTTCAAGATAAAGATAAATTTCTTAAAATGAGATGCAATTACTGCACACTCGGATGACCATACAATAGGCCAGCCTGTAGACCTGCGAAAATATGTCCCCGTAATACCACAAGCATATCTTTACATTGATATTTGAAATTCTTTGCAGTGATATGGTCTTAAAATAGTGATGCGTTTTGCAACAGACTAAATAATGTGTCACAAAATGCTATATCCTCATGAACAAGTTTTCGAAAAAAAAATAGGGGGTGCAACACAAGCTGGAGTTAAGCGCTTCTCAAAAAAATCCTCCAGTTTTTTGGAGGGACACACCACTGATAGCATATTTTTGAGGAAGAATATGGGAAGTGACAAATTCAACATTGGACTTGCTTGGTAACTTTGAAAAGAGTAAGTTGAAGTGGCTGTACCACTCCCATCCTCTGAAGTTAATATTTTCGGTTTAGATGTGAAACATTTCAATATTTACTGTGCCTGGGAATGTCTTCCAGTTGAGAAAACTAAGAAACATTTAACAAACTCAGTTTTGAAAAACATAATAGATTAGAACTAGAGACTTTCACTCAAGAGATGAAAGTCATATATTTGAAAGTCTGGTGCAGGGTTAGGCAGAAGAAAAATAGGTATGTCACATCACCTGTGCATGAGAAAGGCAATATTGCCCCCACTTTTCCAATGTAAGAGTGAGCCGACTTAGATGCCCACCACTAAGTAAAAAAATACTGTCTGTGTCCAGGCTCTTCAGTACTTGTGTCCTACTGCACAGTCTTGTGTTGGGCACTTGGAGCCCCTGCTGTGGCTACAGGAAGGTGTTAACACATCTGGATGTGATCCAGGATGCCTACTGAAAAGCAAGACATATGCCTTACACATCCAGCCACTCTAGAGTTCACTTCCTTTATGCAGGTTACCGAAAGGTAAATCCCTCCCTAGGGGATTCAATGTCCTGATCCTTTCTTTGGCAAATATGTCCAGCTCACATCTTTGTTCTGTTAAGGGGCACAGGTATAATTATGCACAAGAGGAGCAGAGGTAAAGAAATAAGTATTATCAAACCTTTTGTGTTATGTCTATTAAGTCAAGATTCTACTGACTGAGTGGGATAGATAGAAGGAAGAGACAAAATATTCCTAATTACTGCTTAAAGAAATTATCTAGGAGTGGTAAGAGTTAAAGATATGAATTACAAGCCCTATTCAAAGAATTGCTTCTGTGTTTTCCAGGATGTAGTTAATGCGGGACAAAAAATCTGTTCTTGAGAGAGGAAAAAATATTGTCTACTGGAATGCTCTGGGCAGACATTTGTACCCATGTATTAAAGTACAAATTGCACTTACCTCTGTCGTCATGAAACACTGTAACTCATAACATGGAACCCCCCCGCCCCGCACTCTAGTTAATGTATTAATTTCTTAATTTCTTAATTTCTTAATTTCTTAATTTCTTAATTTCTTAATTTCTTAATTTAAGGATTATTTAATAAAAATATTCCTGAAAATATTGGGAGTAATAGTTACAAGATTTTAAATATTTTTATACAGAATTAGCTAGTCCTTTGATATTTTCAAGATAGTGTCAATGTAGTCCCCCTTTGCAGTTCTGTCCTTCAAACAGTACCCCAAATGTCTTTGTATAACCATACAAAACATTAAAATTATTACAGCACTTATTACAATAAACAGCTACATAAAAAATCACCACTTGGCTGCATTTTGAGTCTGGAACAATCACCAAATATAACAGCTGCATGGTGTGCAGAATAAAGCACATATAGTATACACCGATACAAATCACTTTCAGCTAACTTTTTACGATGTGTCTCTAAACAGTGTTTGTGTCTGAATTTGTAATTCGTGTACTGAACAGATGGAATAAACTGAAATACTGAAGTGCCCATAAATTGATTCATGCCACCTCATGATTGCACATTGGAATATAATTTGCTCACCAGAGTTTTGTCTTGGTGGATAATGCCCTTCATGAACAGAGGAGAGAGGTAAAGCGAGAAATGTTTTACAGCCCTGGTCTCTATTAAGGGTCACGTTCAAGGAAGCAGCTGCTTCATTGATCAACTTTAAATGACAAAATGTTTGATGATCATAATGCCAAGAACTCAGAAAAAACCCTAATTTAAATGTTTCCCAGAAAGCCTCAAAAATTTTGACAGTTGTGAATATTCTCACAAGAATGAATATATCTGTGTCTTTTGTTCAGTTTCTCAGCAACAGCTACAGACACCTTCAATGCCTCTGGATGATATTTTGAAGAAGAACCTATTTAGTCAGTACAGAGAGGCTGAGATCCACCATGACCAGTACTTAAAAACATATTGTCACTTAAATCGGTGACAAGAATTTGACATTCCCAGCACTCTGTGTCCAGGTGAAAGCACAGATGTGACTAAGAAGGTCTGGGCTCTGCTCTTGGCTACAGTACTGAAAGAGACATTTGCTGTTGGCACTCCACATTTCAGTCTTCCCATCTGTAAAATGTGAATAATAAACTATACTTTTCCCAATAGCCATGGGACCTAGTTCACTAGTGCCTGAGTGCATGCCATGGTCTGCTGGAGTATCCGGTAAAAACTACCAAAAATTAGTATTAGTTGTCCATAGCAGTTAGACTATCAACAACAAAAATGACCAATTTCCTCATTCTGTTTTGCTTAAAACCTTCTAGTAAGCCAAGAACGGTTACAAATCCATCCTGCAAGCTGCTTTTTATGGTTGCATCTTGTGTCCAAACATTTGTGCTGGCTACAGCTGCTATGTTACTTAGATAGACAACTGTCCTGAATAAAGGAAATGCAATGCTTTCTTACTCAAGACACCACTAAAATTCATATTTTCTAAGTTCTGTGACTCACTAATTTGCAACAGAAGAGAGGTTACAGTCCTCCTTGAGAGTAGAATTACAGGCATTGATCATTGGCTTTGAGTCAGGCTTCAGGGTACTTGCATACAGAACTCAGTCCTGTATTCTTTGGTATACTCGAATTTGGTATACATTTGAATTTCAACTAAAAACATACAAAAACATATATATTTAATATTATAATGAAAAATGGACAATTAGGTGTGACATTTCAAGTCTTTCCCTGAATTAGTGGAAGTGGAGACCCTACTATCTGTAGTAAGTGAAAAAGCTACATCTGCCGCTCAACCTTTTATCTTAGAAATGTTTTGGACTTGACAGGTTTTTTGTCTTTTTCTTAATAAAAATCACTGCAGGTCAGCTTCTAATCCCATTCAGAGTGACAAATACTGGATGGACTATAAGAAGTTGAAGATTTTGCCCATTAGCCTTGTTCTGTCTCGTATTCCAGGTTCTCAAGAGAGTTGAAAACATGGCAGATAGCACAGTTTAGCTGAATAGCTGAAAAGGGAGCACAATTTCTATATGCTGTCATGTAACCCCAGCCAACAGCTAAGCACAGCCTTTCATTCAGTTCCCTCCACAGCCGGATGAGGGTGAGAATCAGAAGCGTAAAGGTAAAAAAACAGGGGGTTGAACTAAGAACAGATTAATTGAAATATTAACCATAATGAGATATAAAATAAAATTAAATAAAACAAAAGGGGGGCAGGCAAAAGAGGAAAGCAGAGAGGAGGGAGGAGGGCAATGGAGAGATGGAGCACGAACCAGCCGTTTTTCTAGGCTTGAAGCAGATACACAAAATAATGGAAGATTCACAGCAGAAAGCAAGACCACTTAGCACATTGTAAAGAAAAATTGTTTTTTGAAGAAAAATATCGTAACAGATGGCAAACTGAGTGTGCTATAGTTTGTTCAAAAGTAATAAAAAAGTAAGTAGGATGAAATAGACAGCATAAAACAAGAAAAGAAACAACTTCTATTAGCAGAAAAGGATAATTAGGATGCCTAAGGATCAGAAAAATATAAAATGAGTAGAAAGATGAATTTTACTGAAAATAAATACAATTAGAATGGAGTCCTTCACAACAATTATAAAGGAACTAGCCTCTCAGCAAGGAAACTAGACTATACTGTAAGTATTTTATATACATCAGTATTATTCATTTTTTTTCCACATGAAATACAGGATACATAGGAAGATATGCTTAAAATACATTACAGCAATTTAGATGGCAAAGATTTTTTTTTCCAAGACACATGAAGCAATGCAGATTGAAGGTCTATTTAAAACTGCTGGCCATTATTGCTTCGATAAATAATAAATCAACAGTTTGCCAATGACTTCAGCAGGCACACAGCTAATGCACAATTCATGGACCAGCTGATGCATGACTCTCTGTGCTTGAATTTTGAGAGATATATTTACATGCCAAAGAGTAAACTCTGCAGCTGAAAAGAAGGAAATGCAGAAGTTATGTAAAGGTTTAGAAGGATTCAGGAAAGCGTAGAACCAGAGAGAGATTAGAACACTTAGAAAAAAATAAGTTTAAGGGACCATATCTCACATTTCAGCCTTTTACCAAAAAGGATGAGAAACACTGTCCTTGTGAGTAGGCTGCTCCACCTTTTTGCACTCAGAATCTATTACAGCTTCTCTCTTTGGGTCATGACAATGGTCACTGTCAGCAGCAGCTTAATGCCTTCGCTGTATTAATTTGGTAGGGCTGTGACTGTGACATTCGCATCCCTCTACAGGGACCAAGGCCATGTGGATCACAGAGCCCCAGCCCTGCTCTAGTCCAGTCTCTGCTAGACTTTCGAAGAAGAGAGGGCACTGCACAAAGATAGAGGCAGAAATCTACATCACCTCTGGAATGACCCAAGAGACTGATTTAGAGAGAGCGCAGCTGGCAGAATGCAGGTAGGCCCCTTTCCCATTGATAGTCTGCTAAAACTTTATTTTAAGGAGCGATTTATAATTATCTATTATTTTTATTTTTCCTTGAGATACAATATGAACTTCATGGGACAAGGAAAAATGGAATCTTTTGCTTTGGCCTATTTAGCCACCCCTTAATATGTTGGAAGATTTTTGTTTGTTTTTTTTTTTTTTCTCCTAGTATTATGACTCAAGGAGTAATTTTTAAAGAAGTAGTATGTAAAAGAGGAGAGGGACATGTAAAACAAATTAGGGATATTTATTGTATTTTTAGATGGTACAATGAAAGTATCTACATTTATAGAGGACATAAAAGAGAAATATTGAGAGCTCCGTCTTAAGAAATATTTTTATTGCTAGCAATTTTTGCATAGATGGGACTGGATTGGCACAAGCAGGTTTTAATCTGAATCTCTGCACATTTTTTAACAGTGTGTCATAATATAATCATTAAGAAAGGGAAAAGTTTTTCTTCTTGCTTGAAACTCATGAGCCTTTGATCCCCCAAGCCTGTATTTAAAAACCTGACACATTAGTTCCAAATAGAATCATAGAATCATAGAATCATTTAGGTAGGAAAAGACCCTTAAGAACATTGATTCCAATTGTTAACCCAGTACTTCTAAGTCTACCACTAATCCATGTCACTTAAATACCTCTGGGCATGGTTTATTCACCACTTCCCTGCGCAGTCTGCACTAATGCCTGACAACATTTTTCACTAAAAATTTTTTCCTACTTTGCAGTCTAAACCTCCCATTGTGCAATGTGTGGCCATTTCCACTGGTCCTGTCACTTGTTACCTGGGATAAGAGACCAACTCCCATCTGTCTGCAACTTCCTTTCAGGCAGTGTAGAGAGTGATAAGGTCCTCTCTGAGCCTCCTTTTTTAGAAGCGAAACAACCCCAGCTCCTTCAGCCCCTCCTCATAAGACTTGTGCTCCAGCCCTTCACCAGCTACGTTGTCCTTCTAAGGACATGCTCCAGAACCACAATGCCTTTCTTGCAGTGAAGGGCTCAAAACTGAACAAGAGTTTTGAGTTGCAGCCTCACCAGTGCTCAGCACAGGGGAACAATCACTATCCTGGTCCCGACGGCCACACTATTTTTGATAGAAACTAGGATGCAGTTGGCCTTCTTGGCCACCTGGGCACACCCTGATTCGTGCTTAGACAGTTTTCAACAAACGCCCAAAGGTCCTTTTCCAATGGGCTGGTTTCCAGCCACTCTGCCCCTAGCCTGTAGCACTGCATGAGGTTGTTGTGACCACAGGGCAGGATATGCCACTTGGCCTTGTTGAATCTCATTCAACTGGCCTCAGCAATTGATTCAGCCTGTCCAGATCCCTCTGTAGCACCTTTCTACCCTCCAGCAGATCAACATTCACACCCAGTTTGGTGTTGCCTGCAAACTTACTGAAAGTGCACTTGATCCACTCATCCAGATGGTTGCCAAAGATATTAAACAGGGCTGGCCCCAATACTGAGCCCTGGAGAACACCACTACTGATGAGCCGTCAGGTGGATGTCTCAGCATTCACCACCACTCTCTGGGCCTGGCCATCCGGCCAGTTTTTAACCCAGCAAACAGTGCACCTGTCCAACGCCTGAGCAGTCATTTTCTCCAGGAGAATGCTGTGGGAGAGCGTCAAAGGCATTACTGAAGTCCAAGTAGACAGCATCCACCACCCTTCCCTCATCCACTGAGCAGATTGCCTTGTCATAGAAGGAGATTACACTGGTCAAGCAGGACCTCTCTTTCAGGCCCATGCTGGCTGGGCCTGATCCTCTTGGTGTGCTGTATGGGCTGCATGATGGCACTCAAGATGATTGCTCTGTGACTTTTCCTGGCACTAAGGTCAGACTGACAGGCCTGTAGTTCCGTGGATCCTCCTTCTGATCCTTCTTGTAGATGGGTGCCACACTGGCTAACCATCCATCATCTGGGACCTCCCTGGCTAGCCAGGACTGCTGGTAAATGATTGAAAGTGGATCAGTGAGCACTTCCACCAGTTCCCTCAGTACCCTTGGGTGGATCCTACCCAGTTCCACAGGCTTGTGTGTGTCTAAGAGGTGTAGCAAGTCCCAAACCACTTTCCCTTGGATTATGGGGGCTTCATTTTGCTCCGTGTCCTTGGCTTCAAGCTTAGGATACTGGATACTCTGAGAATTGGTCTTATTATTAAAGACTGAGGTAAAGAAGCCATTAAGTACTTCAGCCTATTCCTCAGCCATTGTCACTACATTTCCCCTTGCATCCAGTAGAAGATGCAGATTCTCTTTATCACTCATTTTGTTCCCCATGAATTGCAAAAAGTTTATAGTGTCTTTTACTGCAGTATCAGGATGAAGATCTAGTTGAGTTTTGATGGTTCTAATTTTCTCCCTGCATAACCTCATGACAACCTTATACCCCTCCTGAATTGCCTGCCCCTTCCTCACTTCTTTTTACTCCAAATCCCAGCCAAATCTCTCTGTTCAGCCAGGCCAGTCTTCTTCCTCTACAGTTCATCTTTCAGCACATGGGGACAATCTGCTCCTGTACCTTTAAGATATGTCCTGTATCTTTTTGAGGAATATCTAGTGTTCCGGGACTCTTTTGCCCTTCATGACTGCCTCCCAAGGGACTCTCAATCAGCCTCCTAAAAAGGCTGAAGTCTGCCTTCTGGAAATCCAGTGTCGCAGTTCTGCTGAACCCCCTCCTTTCTTCTCCAAGAACCAAAAACTCTACCATTTAGTGATTGTATATGTTTCAGTTTATTTCTTTTTAGGGTAAGGAAAAAAAAAAAGGCACATGCTGTCTATGACACATCAGAAAACAGGGAAAACAAGAGATTCTAAAGACTAAAATGGTAATGTCCTCAGTGATATGCTGGAGAAGTGCACACAGAACAGAGGAAAAAGACAGCAGCCCTCGAGGTACATGATAACCTGATCAGCTCTAAATATTACTCACTGAACTACAACCTCTGTATAGACATGATTGACAAAAGTGACTGTTTTTCAATAAGGTCAGTGAAAAAGTAATAGATCAAGCCTGGGCTAACAAGTGGTTGCTTGGGAATCAGTTGGTTTAAGTGCAAGTTACTGCTCCTGTTCAGGAACAGATGCAGTCAGGGTCATCCTGAAAGAGGTAATTGTCCATTTCCACCGTATTCTGTTCTACTCTTTCCTCTATCAAAACATCTTTATCTTGAGAAGTCTCCTATTATAAACTATTTGTGGGTAGCAAATTGTTTTCATTTTGATGAGCAACTGTTGTGTGTCATCGACAAAGAGTTCTGATAATTCTCAGCTCTGAATATTTTCTGTATCAAGAAAATAGCTGGAGTTTGAAAAGACTTTTGTCATCAAACATGCATAACCTATACAGTCAGAGCAGTTTCTTGACAAGTGATGAGAATCAAAGTTCTGATTTTCATCACAATTACCTGTATCTTGGTTATAGGGTTATTTGGCATTCACAAGAGTAATGAGTTAAACAATTTCTCATAGATACCACTAAAACTCACATTATTATGCAGAAAGCACAATTTGATTGACACTGCCAAAACTTGTGTTTTACAGCGGCAGTTAATCTGTTCTGTGCTGCACCTACATCAAACGACATCTTTAATGGCTCGTAAATTATAAATGTTGAAAAAAGAAACATGAAGGCAGAGCAGGAAATGCAGTTAAAAACAGCACTACACTGGTAAACAGCACTAGATAACAGCATGCTAACTACATTTCCAGACAGGTTTCAGGGATACGACAAAGGCGTGGCACTGGTATCAGTTTACGTATTTTAAAGGTTTGTTTCTTCTGCTTTGAATATCCATTTTTTTCCTAAATTATCACTGTTTCAAAGCAATAGCAAAAGTCTTCTAACATTTTTTAAAATAACAGCAGTAACCATCAATTTGTCTCACTAGAGCAAGGAGATGAGTTAATGTAGGCAGGTTTTTCAGGGCAAAACCCAAGAATTTACATGCATAAGTTATACTGATTATAATAGTCTTAATAGGGTAATAGGACTGTAATTTTGGTTTGCTTTCTATGCTGTTATGAGTGGAAAGTACCATACAAGTTGTACTGCTCAGCAAATAAACAAGAACAATTTCAGAAGGATAATAAGAAAAGCAAGAGCTAAGGTTTTCTTGAGAGTCGGGGTTGAGATTTTTGGAGATGGATGGATTTTGAATTTAGCTCTTCTAAACTAAGTCATTAAAAACAATGCACTATTTCTAACCACTCTCTAATTTTGTTCTCATAGCCATACTACAATTGTCAGCAGCATAAAATTTTTTTTACTTAATTCTTTTTTTTAACCACTACAATATTTCTTGAGGATTCAATGTCCTAATGTTTGCCAGGATAAATGTCCAGATTCTTGGATGGCTGAACACAGACAGCCGAACAGTTTATATGATCTTCATATAAACCCAGGTTCATTCGCTCTGGAGTTTGATCAGTGTGCGCCAGGGAAGTCACTCCCATTTATGGCACTTTGATGTCATACCAAGGATCATACCAGAGTTGCTCAGAGTTACCTCATAAGGGAAAGAAAAACAAGTTGGGTTGTTTTTTACATCGATGTTAAACATGTTCTGCAGGATGGCAGGGAAATGGTACATTTACTTTCATCATAATCTGTATTTGGGATAAGGCTATCCCAGTTTATGTTAAAATGCTATTAGAAAGAAGGAAAAGCATCAGTCTCTATACCTGTAAACAAAGCACTGCAACTGCAAGAGCACATAAAAAAACCACTTCATAAGCAGCTGGCTCTTTTGGACTCATCTCTGCAACAGTCAGAGAGATTCTGAGTTATTAATGAAAAACAAGATTCCTATATATATACACCAGTATTTTAAATAGTCTGTTGCAATACAGATATGACAAATAGTAATGATTATCCTAAGACTTAAACAAAACCGTTTCTAAAGACAGATTTAATTTGCCTAAAATGAGCAAATTAACAAAGATGAGTAATTGTATATCAGGTTTTTCATATCAATCTTAACAGGTCACTTCTTAGTTTAAGGGATCACCTCCAGATAAGTTCAATTTAACAAGTCAATTTTTCAGTGTCCAGTTAGGACCACCCCCCACTTCCCTTACTTTCAGCAGTTATTTCATTGTTTGTATAAGATGATTCTTGCCCTTGAAGCAACAGGTACTTGGATTCTTTTGAAGCAAATATAGGTACATATAATACCACAAGAATAATTTTCTTAATGCCATGCTCTGTGATTTAAGATCTCACATCTTGAAGAATTATGTAATTTACACAAATCTGCCAGTCTGCAAAGCCTGTGAAAGAAATAAGTCAAGAGTTAATTTTCTTCAGTTGTCTGCAGTTTGCTAAACATGAATTTTTTTAGTTATTTTGATAAAGCTCTATATGACAGTAGTCCTTGCAATATGTCCACAATACCCTTCAGGAGGGCATTGTTGAAGCAGAATACATTCACTATTTCTCTCAATCCATGGGGTTCAAATAGTAGAATAACCTGCAGAAGAAAAAGTGAGGGCTTTTCCTCTTTAAAATCTACATAAATAATACTGCTACATGTCTTTTTTCCTATTAATATTATCCTTTGCTGGTGTAAAATATTTTCAGCAAATACGGTACACTCTCTCTCCATTCCTTTTCCAAGGAAGAAACAAAACAAATCCCAAAGCCACATTATTGCCAGTAAGTTAATATTTTTTTGTGTGTGTGTTTCCATCATGATTTACTTTTATTTAATTTAATTTTTCAGGGAATTTATCTAAAGATTAAAACTACATTCAAATTAAAAATCATTATTTTACACAGAGGTAAGAGCAGTAGGTTTATTCTATAGTTAACTAGTAATAAGGTAAAAAATGCAGCGCAATATTATTACTATTACTAGGGGCATGGCTTTAAAAGGCATTAAGGTGTATCTAGATTTAATGAAGTGAGAAAAAGTGTTTCTGGTACTGGTCTAGCACCCATAAAGAGACAAAAGGGAAAGCTTTCTTAGCTGCCAAGGCAATAGCAAACTACATAATAAACATAGACTTACTGAATACACACTCCATTTAGAAGAATACTAAGTCCTGGACACATTCAGAAATAGATCTATAAAACCAAGGTAATGTGGTTCCTCACCTAAATTTTACACGTAATTTTTATATTAAAGGGCATTCTGTTTACAGACTTACCATGGCGTAGAACTAAAAAGGCACAGCTCTTACCAGCTAATCTTTGCAATACATGCAATATTACAGTGGAATGACAGAACAGATGGTCAGACTCATAGACGAAGAAACATATTACAAATACACACACACACATATATCTTTCTTATGTAAACACCAAGATGTACAATAAATCTAGAAAATGAAGTTTGGCAACGAAAACTGCTGACACTGTACATACTCATGTGTGCACGTATTTTTATATTTACAAAAATGCAGTTTCTTTTTTTGAAGTTAGTATGGCTTTACAATACCAGCTAAACTAAATTCTACCCCATAAAATAAGTATATGGCAATCATGAAGAAAAACAATATTTCCCCCATTGATTCTAGGAATGTCTTAAGCATGAGTCCTACAAAATATAACACAGGTGTTCTACAGGACACTTCAAACCCATCTCCATCAATATAAAATCTAAATTTGTCTGTGCAAGGCTATAATCTGACTTTCACTATGTCCCTGCTATGTGTCCATATTGTATTTGTGCTTTGCACTCTCCCTCTCAGCTTATGAATCGGTGCATTAAATATGTGAAAAAATATGGTGTGAGGAAAACTCAGGACATATTCTCTGGTTAGAAAGAAAATCACATTCCTATCTGATCTTTACACTGCACATCAGAAACACCACTGGGGCCAACAGCACATATTGTAAAGAAATCCACTGCTAACTACTCATTCTATATGCCTAGTGAGCTTCTCCAGATCCTACCACATTTTTGATGAACAATATTGGACGTTGCAACTTGAGTTTCCGTTCAGCTCAGCACAGCATCCCTCCTGACCTAGGACAAAGACTCTCAGTTGACAGTTCACAGACCACAGACTATGAAAAATCATTCACCACAGAGTATGCACATTACAGCTTTATTTTCCCAAACCAGTCTGCAAGTAGCAATGGCCACAAACAGCACACTGGCATGTTAAGATAGAACATAGGTAAAAGCTTCCTTACTAGCAGCATAGTATAGCCTTGAACCAGTTTTGGAGGTGAAGAATGCCTACCTTGCAGATTTCCAGGACTTGGAAGGAGGTAGCCACAGCTGAACTAATCTAACATCAGAAAGCTGAAAAGGAGTTTGGACTAGATGACTTCCAGAGGATCCTTTCACCTTTTGTGGTTGTCTGAAAACTGTGTGATGACCATATTCCTGATCTATTCAGACAGACTGAAAACACAAGAATAAGCTTGGCAGGTTATACACTTCTTGCAGTAGACTTTATTCTTCTGCTGATTGAAAGGGACATTATTAATCAATTTACAGCTCCTGCAATGTTGACATTAACAATGAATTCACCGCACAATAGGAACAATGGCAAGACTGCCATTCTGCACTCCTAAGAGGAGCTCTAACTTGAAATGGGGGAAATAAGACATTAAGGCCCATCTCCATTACAGGCTTTCTACCTAATTTATACATACTTTAGTTCATGCCTTGAGACACTCCACCTTAAGATATCTTGTGATTGGCTTCTTCCATTGTCAAGAATCCTAGATATAGTCCTTCTCTGTGGTGAATGACAACACAACTGATTTCACAAGGATGGTGCACTTTTAAACATCTTTAGTAGATCCACTTATCCCTATATCCTGTGGTCCATTTAAATTTGGCTGACTTGTATAGCAGTCACAATAGGAACTGCTTGTCCTACTCTCTTGTACCAGCATTAAACTGGCACAGGAATGTCTGAGGAAGGGCTGATCTCACAACAGTCATTATATATGTAGCAAATGCTCATATAGTTTGTTATTCTAATCTGCAAATAGGCAGCTAAAGAATTCATTAGACCTCATCAGACCATTTAAAAAGGGTGACTTTTTCCCTGAACTTTTTTTAAATTATTTGTGACTTGTCATATTTTCTCTCTAGTGTTCAAATCAGTTTAATTTTCTTTTTAAAATGCATGCTTTTCTATTTTATCAGCATTCATGCATTTGCATCTTATGCTATATTGTCTGTCACAGGTGTAGCATTAAAAAGTTGCCTCTTAAGATGGCAATACAACTCAGCTGAAGATTAAAGATTTTGACTTTTGAAATATTCAATTACTCATCAATGTTTGTGAGTCAGTAATTTGGCCCAGTATCATCAGCAATCTCACCTGTTATCTAACATTTTTTTTTTCAGCTGACAAATTATCTAATGTTTGCACATGTAGTAATGCTGCAGAAACTACATTGATTTTCAATCCAGAACATTTTGACTGGAAATAAGGACATGCATTGCATTTGCCTTTCTTTGCTGTCCCATCTAGCCCCCTTACAATTTCTTAGGTAAAGGGGATTTTGAAAGGGAATATTTGTCCTAGCCAGCTGGAGCCAAGAAAGTGTTGTAAACCACTAACATTAAATGGCATAATGCTCCATTTTATGTGATCTCTCCAGGAGATAATACATACAACACTTGTTTTCCACTATGCCACAGTCTGCACATTTTTCTATGCACATAGGCTTCCTACTACTTCAAACAGTATCAGGAGACAGGTAAAACAGATTGCAAGAGACATTTGATGCAAAAGTCAATGTAGCTGAGCAAATCTCCAATACTACTCTAGGTTTCCCACAAAATGGACTTAAATCTTGTGTAGATAAATCTTTAACAGGTGAAATTCTCAAGAGTTTAACTTAAATTATTTTTAAAATCTCAAAGTTGAAAAAAAAAAAGATTTTTTCTTAATGAGATACTTCTCTCATGTGTCAAGGAAAGGTATATTGCACAACACTCAGATCACTCATCATAAGTAAACCAAGATCCAGGGAACTAAAAGAACTGGGACTGGAATACTGTATTGATAAAGAAGAACATTTGATAGAACATAGCTATAAGTACACATCTTCATGAACTAATATCTTAATAAAATATGTTATTTGGCTCATAAAAACATTAAGAACTTTTCCTTTTTAAAGTCAGCTAGAAATTAAGCTGCAAGTGTCCATTTGCCTCCCCCTGTTCCTCCGATGAGAAAGTGACAAAAAGGCAGAGATTATGGGTGAGATAATGATTTATTAGAAAAACGGTAATGCGATAAGGAAACAAACACTAACAGCAACAATACTAATAACAACAGTGTTTAAAAGAGGGTGATTTCATGGAAAAAATGCTCATGCAAGTCCAACTGACCCAATGCTACTGCAGCCAGCAACATATGGCTTCCCAAAACAAAGGAGAAAATGGCTGACATTACCACAGCCGGTATTTTTTGCCTCCAAGAAAATGAAGAACAATGGCAGAAAATTCATCCATACTCACATTTCTTCCCCAAGCCTGAAACAAGGGAAAACAGTGATGGACAAACCCTCCAAGCTGAAACATCTTCACCACATCACCCCACTGCTCTGTACTCCCCTTTGCTCCCCAGATAAAAAAAGGAACAAAAATGGTGGTGGTTCCACATCATGTTCCCTTTTTCCTCCAGCAGAAGTCATGTCCCCCAGCGATAATGTGCATGATATAGAATAAATAACCTAGACATGCCTACATGGATCCAGGCTCCAACACCCCCCTCACAGCAACTTTGGCAAAATTAACTCTGTCCTAGCCAAAACTAGGACAAGAACACAATATGGTTGCACTTTGATAATATAGTATTTCATCTGAGTTACATTCTTTAATAATAGAACTAACGCCAATAATTGTTCTTTTTAAATTAGTGGGACACCTTACACAGAAATCCACCATAGATACTGCAGAAACTGAAGCAAATATAACAGATACACAATTAAGTGCATTTTCTCTACAATACAAGTCACTACATCTGAAAAGACACTAATATACATGCTGCTATTATTTCTTGAAATCTGGATCTCTGTGTCTGCAGTTGTCAACAATGCTATTGAAGACAAAAAGGATAAACTTTGGAGTGTTACTGGGAGACATTTACCTAGGTATGGCATTAAAACTTGCTTCTTTCCTAGACATCTTCTCAAATATTCAGACAGATCATTTATTACGATTAAAACTTTGACCTGGCATAGCACTTCAGCACTTTACTCCAAACTCCATTTTTCTAGAAGTGTCAGGAGACCACAGAGGCCTGCCCCTATTTGCTCACAATCTAAATATAAAATAACACAGATTCAGATACTTGAGAGACTGTCATATCACTAAGACAATATTAGCCAGCATAACAGCAAAGAGAATAACATTTATAGCATAATTATTATTCAGTGTTAGCTTAGCATTTTGGACTGGTGCTAAGGGCTTCCTGCCATTTCTTTTTCTTCAAATGGAGCTCTTGCTATTACTGCAATTCAGCAATGTTTAGGAAGTGCATTTTGCCCTTAAACCCAAACAGCAGCATTAGCTTCTTCTATGTTTCAGTATGAAGTGAAGCCAAAGTAGGTTCAAGGGATGAGGGAATCCAGCTCATAAAATGTTAATTATTGCTCCTATAAAAATGTTAATTAACTCAGCTCTAAAATGCCAACAGAAATATGAGTATCATCTTCATTGTGAACTTGGAAGTACTGGTGGTCTGATATGTCCTGCAGAGGAATAGTGGTATTTACCAAACAGAAAGCAAAACGGGATTGTATAAGTTATAAAAATGAAGAATACATTTTCTGACTTAGAACCATGTGTGTAAAAAAAGTAAATCTCAGAATACTGAGAAAGCAGGCTTCCTCTCTCACTTCCCCTGAACAAGTTACTGAGCAGCCAGTGCAGCAACTGCACACACCAGAGAAACCTTATTCCTACCTGAAGCTAATAATTTCAGAGCAGATCTCTCAGCAGCCATCAAAGAACCAACCAGGCATACAGGCATCCTGTTGCTCAGTTAGCCACCTTCTCCTTGAGTTTCACTTTTCCTGTTGATATTTATCATGATTTGAACAGTGGCATGACCCACAGGATGCCAAGGCACTCCAGCAATTAATCACTGCAACTCCTTTTGTCCATCAACAGTGTGAGAGTTTGTGACAGATGCACTTGACCCCTTGCTGTATTTTGTTCAGGCTGACTAAGGAGCAACAAACCTCACATCCTGGGGTGAACTTGTGAGCTGGAAAGCTCCTGTGTCATGTACAAGTGAATCAAGGTGCCTTGGAAAAATATTTTGTAACCTATCTTTGAAGTCCCAAAAATGCAAGATAACCAAAGCACAAAACTAGAGTTTAGAGCTAAAATAAAGACATCTAACTTGTCTATACTATTGACTAGCAGCCAACTACTTCACTCCATAAATATTCCTATCAGGATGAGCACAGTTTTGAGCTCTCCCTGAAATTCAGCATGCCAGTTACTCTCCCCTTGAGTAGGGACAACTCGTGAGGTTTGAGATTCCTTACCTGAAACTAAGAGATCCTTCCTCATCCAGGATGGAAAAACACATTTTCTTACAACAGATCTTTGGTAAGTGACTGATAACATTGAATTAATAATAACGAAACATTACCAATCCATGTAGCTACTCAATATTAATTAATGTAAACTTCGTACAGACATTTCCATGAGATGTAAACCACTGCCCAAGTCTGAGACTAACATTGGACCTAGCCAAACCTAGGCTGTCTAGGAGTTTAGAAAGCAATGGGGTCCATTCTGAGCCTCAGGACTCAAAGGAATGGTTTTCCTTATCCTTCGCATCTCTGGTCTCTGTGTGAAACTCAGTTCTAACTCAATGTGCCTTTGTGTGTTTCTTCTATGCAGTAATTAATAAGGTGAACCTCACTGTCAAACTTAATTGAACCTTGGTAAAAACAGTAAATTTTCCTAAATTCCATTGAATGTATTGAACTCTATCAAATTATTATTTTACCTCAATAAAACATATTGCTGCTTCTCTCTTTTGGGTGATGTGGCTTTCATTCATCTGCAACAAATTGGGATTGTCAAAAGTATGGTAAGTAGTATCACAGATTATTTATGGAGTAATGAAATAAACCTGAGTCCAAACTTCTCACAAAATTATGGTTATGATAACTGGTATGATGGGGAAGCTGTGGAAGAACAGCCATAACTGGCCAGGGGGCATATAGAGGATAGAAAAGGGAAAGGAATTATTTGTAAAATGCTACGTACCCATATAGAAGCTGCTTATCAGGATAGGAAGAATAATAATAAAAAGGAGCAAGACCTAAAAAATAAATAGAAGACAAAAAGGCAGCTGAGTTAATATTGTATTTGAAAATTGAACAGCTGCTGAAACAGTTAGATGAAGAAATGTAGAAAGAATAAAAGTTAGAAAAAAAGGTCAAGATTATGCTTATGGAGGCTCCCTATCAACCTAACACTGCGCAGATTAGTAAATTAATAGTATCCCTTGAAATGTGGGATAGGAACATATAGGGTGACTTCAATGATAGCAACCAGGGTGAAGATCATTCTTTGTTTTCCAAAGACAGACTCATCATTAAAACAGAACAGTCTGATGGACCTCAGGATGATGCTCTGTGATAAACTATGTGAATCACTCTGGGATCTGTTACCATTGACAAATTTACAAGAAAAACATGGCAAAAAGGTGAAATTGAAACGTAGTATTTGTGGCAAGGCTGCTAAATGTCACCTATTGAATCATGCTGAGTAGACATGAAGCAAACAATATTTTGGGTCCAGGACGTCTCTTAAATATAGGACCCAACCCTGCATATGGGGTGCCATTCTATCACCAGCAGAGTAGTTTACTGGGCTGGGAGAAGAAATGCTGTGGAGCAAGGTGAACCCGTAAGATGTCTTAATGAGCTCTCCTACAGCCGTCACAAAATTTGCTTGCATACAGGACACACATAAACAAGAATCCAATGATATCCTATTATCTACAACTGATTATGTGATGCTAAAACTACTACTTAGAGGTGTCCTAGCAGTTCTTAAACCTACTTATTTGCAAAACAGCATGAAATTAAAAGAGACTCAGAACACAATGAGGTGATAATGATCCCTGAAAACAACCCCCTACCTGGGCAAAATTAATGCATTTGAGTAATTGCTATGGGCCCACAGGGAGTCTTGTGAACTGAACGTTCTTTGCAAAACGTGCAGCTGGATGCTCCACCTTCTGATCAAAGAAAACAGCTGATAGCATTACAGTCAGGAAAACCTGTCGTGGCAAATTTACCACAAATCAGAACAGTAGCTATTAGTCTAACTAAACCTTGTGGCCTACTTGCCTAGAAAGCTACTGACAGTAGCGGTGCAAAACAGAATCAGTATATGGCAGATTTTTCTTTCTTTCTAACCTGTCCAGAAAAGCTTGAGACCAGTCTATTTCAACCTACTTGCTTCCCCATTAACACACACCTGTCTCAATCATCAGTCAAGAGGTCAGCCACCTTTTGTGGCAGTACAGATCACGGAATCACAGAACCCTCTCAGGGACCCATAAGGATCATCCAGTTCAGCTCTGAAGTGTCAGGAGATGCAGTACAGAATTCAGTAATCGAAAAAACCCACAGGAGATGGTAACCTCTGCCTTAACATGCATAGTGAAGCCCAACATATCCAAAGTCAACCAGTGGGCAGCAAGAGTGAAGACATCCATCCGATCACAAAAATCAACCTTACATTTTTCCTAAGTGTTTGTAGTCCATATCCAGGAATCTGGACATGGGTTGGAGACATTAACATTTGCATTATAGATGGAGAAACTGCCCTACAATATGATCATGATACTGCTGAAGGACCTATTAAACTTGTCCTTCTATACAACTGCATATAGGTAACACCACCAGGTAAACCCAACAAGAGATGGCAATGCCCAAGAGGAATGGAGACATTTGGATTCATTATGGGAGTTTGTGTGCCAATTAACTGTCAAGGTCACGGTTCAGGCGTCACAGTGGGCACTGAGAAGTTTAACATCTCTCTTATTCCCACAACACTGCTACAACAACAGCAATATCTACTGCCTATCAATCTAGTTCCTACCATATTAATCCCAGAATCAACCAAACTTTGTCCTCACAAATTACTAAAATTAGACCTTATGCAATTAAATACACAGGCCAACAGTGAGTGTTGTTTAATTCATCATGCTTCCTCAAATGAGTGAAACTACCAATATCTCAGCAATTAAACCTATTTGTTAACTATTCTTACGTATGTCCCATGCAGGATGGTTAGAGTGATTGCATGGATCAACCATCACCTCTCCAAAACAATCAAGAAGAGATGTGACTGGTATCTACGGACTAGGATTAAGAGTATCAAACAGCATGAATGCCAAAGTTTTAGCCAACAAATAATCTCTGCAACAAGTAATTTACGCAAGTTAGAACATCCATAACAATCTTTGCTTTTGCATTGGGAACTAACCAGCGGCTCTTATGTGATGTATTTTCCCAATGAGAAAGAAGGAAAGGGACCACCAACTAATTGTGAATGGTTACACTATCTGCAACCCAAGTTAATGTATGTCTCACTCTTCGTTGCTTTCAGGCTCAGCTGTGGGTACCATCTACTGCGGCAGCAACTGTAGGAAAAAGTGAAGAGGGCACCTTGCCCACTGAAGTTAAAGAGGTAATCTGGGATAGTGCAACTGAATTTTAAAGGCGATTCCAGTCTTCGTGGTGTCTAGCCGATGTTACCTGTGACTCTACTGACAGCAAATCCACAGCTTTTAGTATAAATATCCAATGCTTTGGTATACAGTACATTCCACATCATTGGGCTGAAATTAAATCATAATGGAACTGCACTCCACACAATCAAACACAGGGTATGTTCTCAACAGAAGGGAAACAAGTAGCAGACTGTTGATGCTGATCTATGTGTTGAGTGAGAACAACGAGGATTTCGGAGAGCAATGCTATTAAAGCCTAAGACATTTGTCTTGACACTGAACAAGTATCTGCCATTTTGAGATACATCCTGACAAGACCTCTGAAACTGTACTTGTGTATATTGGAAATGGATGAGTTTGTTATGAGAATCCTCTGTGATTTTATATTTCTAGGCAATATCACCGTAGATAGAAGCAATCACTCAAATATTTGTAGATTTAATTTTACTGAAATGATGGGCTGTGACTTTAACTATTCAGCTCCTACCACTTCTCATCAATTATTACAATATCACTCTACATCGTATCAAGATTTACTACCTAACTCCATTGGAACAAATCCTACATTGTTAAGAAAGCTATTACAGCATGATGATCTCTACTCATTGCAGAAAAAAAAAAGTTCAAGAAAATGGACAAAGAATATGGATTACTGCTCATTATGAGGCAAAATAAATATGTCATCTTCTGAAGGGTGCAAAGGATGGAAAACATAATTGGTGGGATAAATTAGATGGTCACTAATAGCAACAAGAAATTTGATTCTAAGCCTTCATCCCGTTTTGATTTTGTTAGCTCTAACAATAAGATGCTTTTTACTTACAATTTTCCATGCAAAGTTTTGGTACTTAAGAAAGCAAATACTCCACGTTCATCATGTGAAATAACCCAATAATGTAAAAAAACCCCATAAAATTCATAGTAATATTTTACACTAAAAGCTGATTTCTTACCATGGATCATCAAGTGTGTCAACAGGATTTATCAAGTGTTCATAGCATGGAGAAAAGAGGTGACCACATCAGGATGCTATGACATGAATTAAGTTAACTCTAGTCGGGGGCGGAGTGTGATACATACATTTTACCACTCACTGCTTATTCTAACTCAATGTTCCTTTGCAGTTATTCCATGTAGTAATCAATAAGGTGAACCTTGCCATCAAACTTTCTGAGCCGTGGTAAACCACTGTTAATCTTTCTTAAATTCCATTGATTATACTGAACTCTGTCAAAGTATTACCTCAATAAAACTTATTGCTGCTTTTCTCTTTCGTGTGAGGTGACTTTCACTCATCCACAACAGAGTTGTAAGACACCGGTGTAACAGACCATGAGCCAGCAATCAAATGAGAACCTGGAATTTTTTTTTAAACTCAGCCCTGGTAGTAGCAGATGAAGAGTCAGACAACTTTCAGGACAAGGGCAGCATCTACTTCACATCTAAGCATCTGAAATCAATTGATGCTTTTCCAATTACTTTAATCAGAGCAGAAACAGGCCACTAGAAATATGAAAAAAAACAAGTGATTCAACAGAGGATTTTTTCTTCTTTTTTTATTTTTTTTCATGAAAATGGTAGAAGAAAGAAGAAAGAAGAAAGGAAGGAATAAAAATAAAGAAAGAAATAATGAATAGAGATATTTAAGTAATTCTATTAAGTTTTTTAAAAAAGTAAAAAGGATTATTTACCAAAATCGATCAAGTTTTCAGCATATTCCAGTGAAACATATACACTTACACAGTTCAGAGGAAAAAAGGTTCATTCATTATTTTAGGCTAACAAAAGGGAAACATTGGGAAATATCTGAATCATATAACTTAAAGAAAAAAAATTGTGATAATCAGTTGTACTAGTAATACCCCTACAAAATGCTTTAACTTTCAATAAATGCTCTTGTTTCAAGGAGATTCTAAACCAAAAAGCAATTACAGAAATTCTTCTTATCCAAATGAGGCAAAAGATCATCCATACAAAGTGGTACAAAATGTAATTAATATCTGGCTCTTGCTCTTTGCTTAGTCTATTTTTTCTCCATTTCATTCTGATTCATTTTTAAGAAGATATTAATTTGAAAAATTGAAAAGCATTCTCTCACAACATGTAGAAATAAGTTTCATTCTCTTCTTGACAGCATCAGGCAGAGATGTTGACACTCTGAATATGTCACTGGGTATCAAGAGAAATAGGTAATAGACAATTTATAGTGAAAATATATTTATTGCTATGTTGTCTCGGCTTGTTCATTGAGCACGTGGAAGCGGTTCTGTATCCCACCTTCCTATTTAAAAACAAAACGGTTCACTGATTTAACTGGTGATGCTGTGGCTGCCACTGCCTTGCAGATTTCCTACTGAGTGGGTAGACCAACACTTAAAATATTAGTCTTCCTAGTACAGGGAATAGAGGTCTACTAGCCCTCATTCCTTCTTGCCAAAGAAGAATGCACCACCTGCTTGTGTCAGATCAAAGATATAGATAGAAAATGTCACTTTCCATCTGTTAGCCTGATACATTTCATATGGAATGAATAATATTTTAAAAAGCTCTTATTGATGATTGCCTTTTTTTTCCAGGTCACACACCTCAGTTTGACAAGTTTCCCTGTGTTTGGTTTTGACTGCAAATATAAGAGTGTAGTCAAATTCAAAATGGTTTGTCTGCACACATGAACAATTACTTCAAATGTGTTGTTCCATTAATGATGAGGCACACTGAAGCTTGAAACTTGTGTTACTTTATGGTTTACCTCCTGTATACAACCTCTGAAAATAAAGTCTCATATTTATTTATATACACATTCATTGCTAGAGCATTGCAAATGGACACAGTGCTACGAAAGGAGCACAGTCTCAAGAGAAGCACCTCCTTAAAAATCAGACTGGATTGAAGTACTTTAGTGTATTACCTGCTCAAGGAAAACTAGATCTTGTACTCAATGAAGTAAGCAAAGAACAGATAAAATTAGAGAGCCAGACTAGTAGAGTATCTATCAAAGCAGAGACAGAGACCAGTGCAGAGTTAGATATAGGCAGACTGATTGTGAAGCAGCGGCTTGGACTAAACAGTGAAGGATGGAGGCAGCAGAAAGGGGCAACAGGAGAGAAAGCAGAAGATATACTAACAGCTAGATCGAATGAATGGACTGGAAGGAAACAGAATGTGAGAAAAAAATGAGTGGCCACAATGGAGAGCCAGAAAGAATAAGAGTTTGAGACTTTGGAGGAAAGGATGAATTTCAAAAGTCTCTCTTCCTTATTGGAAAATATCCAACTTAATACTGGCAATTTCTTCCCATGTAAATGATCTCTTTTGAGAGAATAATCACTGCTAGTTACGCATTACAAAATATAATTGTTGAAACATAAAACTTTCAGCCCATTATAGTTATGTGTGTTTTGTCATGATTTTAAATAGGAAACTGAAACATTAATATGCTGGCTGACTTTGAATTATAATGTCAATTAGACAAAGCAGACGGCTAAACTCCATTTCTATAAATGTGACTACAGGAGAGAATGAATTCTCTGCTGGTATTAAAGACAAAATTCAGAGAACTACCAGGCTGACCCAGCTAGCATTTACTGTACTCTTTATTGCACAAAGGAAAAATACTTACAAGTTCTTCAAACCGTGAACAAAATGAGCAAATCTGGGACAAATTAGCCAACTAAATCATTAAAACGAATCATCAACTTGACTCCCATCTGCTTGCATTGCATAGATGGAAATAAAAAGAGCAACTCTGCCATCCATTTTGCTCGGGTTCCAAATAAGTCCAAAGAGTCCTATACTGAGTCAGACAAAAACAAATGCACAGTTTTTATAAATAGTTACTGGTGTGCATTTAGCACTTTGTGGGCCCTATGAAATGCATTCACAGCAGTACTCATTCAAGTGTTTTAATTACTGTAATATCTGCTGTAGCAGTATTCATATAGTAGCGTTTTGAACTTAACCTATGGATACAGCTTCAGGAATAGCACTGATTATCTGGACTGTGCAGCTTTTGTCAAAAGCTCTTTAAAGTTTACACAATATTTTTTAATAAATCTTTTTTAAAAGTGAAGTAGAATGGGCAAATGTGTCAATTCTTCAGAGTATGAAGGCTAAAGAAAAGCTAAGTCATTACAGTAAAGCAAAACAAATGTCATTTTGAGGCAGGACTAATCAATGTGGAGATTTTATGCTCAATACCTGAGTTACATATGTCTGAAAAGACCCCACCTCCTCTTCATTAAGTCAGGGATTACCTAACTAGTGCTACTTTACAAACAATAATCCTGAGTTTGATCCCATGCACTACATCCAGAATACCTTTCGAAATTAGGGTATTTAATGTGTAAAAAAATCTGAGGACTTGCAATACTTATAAAAGTTTTTCAAGTTTCTAAAGGTGCAGCCAACTGGTTGTCTTGCTTTGATCGTCTCCATACAGTTGAAGTAGTTTGCTACTGCCCACAACATACTTCCGAGATCTTATCGGTTTCTTCAGTAAAACATTCCTGGAAGCAGACAAACCTTTGTATGCTCAGGTTTTTATGCGAACTACAACTCATATCTGAAGAAGTATGTGCTAGCAAACAGGAAATATCACTCATGTATAAAATTCGCAAGATTTTCAGAAAATAAAATGGGGGGAAAAGTACAGATTACTCTCCTTTGTTCTAAGACAGATCCTAGAACAGAGCTCCAAAGATGTGGAAGTCTAGATAGTAAACAGATTACAATTTTGACAGCCTTTATTTCCAGTCCTTTCTGAGTCTGTCACCTTCCCCAAAAACTGAGGAATATTGCAGTTAGGCCAGTCAGCATTTTTGTGTCAGAAAGAATGTTTCAACTTCATATAATTTAGACAGAGGAGATTTTAGTACGAAATCACATTTCCTTTCCAAACTAGCCCAAAAAAGCTACTATAACCAGTAGTCCAGTAATTTTGCTCTTTTGTTGGTTTTTTTGGAGTTTTTTGGGATGGGGTATTTTGGTGTGAAAAACACCATTCCATTGCCACTGATGACAAGTCCTGTATCTAGCTCTGTAGCTGTCTGGAGATGTTTCTTTAACCAAAACTACTGAAAAAGAAGTTTCTTGATGACCTTATCACAGGCTTTCCTGTAAAAGAGAACTTGATAATAACCACAAAGGCCAGAGTTGCAAAGTCCCTGAAAGCCCAGTGTCCAATATCAGTCAAAGGCGGTGCTGAAAAGCAAGGCTGCTTCTCTCCCCTCCCTACAAACCACAAACTAGACTGCCATTCTTCACACTGGAGTGGGATATTGGACAGACTTAAAAATTACCCAGCGAAAAAAGTGTGATCTTTCAGCTGTGTGTGCACCAGATCAGTTATCTTGTACAGTGCAGCCGAAATACTGAAGCATAGAAGGAAAGAACAGACAATATTAAAAGGTGTTGCAAGGTCCTAAGCCCTCGTATCTAAGAGACTGTTGCACTGAGAAGTGATCTGAGAAATCTGAAATCAAAGTAAAGAGACATAAAAGGGTCTCGAAAAGACGGACCACAGCACTGGCATAGATTTATGTGGCATCCAAGGGTTAGTCACAGCAGTCACAACAAGAGACTATACACTTGGTCAGGAAATTAGGCTTTTCAGAAGAAACGGAGAAAGACAAACTACTTTCTTCTTTAATTTTTGGATTACAAAATCTCATTCAAACTCCTCACTAAATCATTGTGTCACAACAATAAAAAGTCACTTTTTGCATAATTTTAGTAATTCATAACAAATTCCTCCTGTGGAAGTTATCTTTGATGTAAGAACAGCAAAAACATACAGATACACAGATAAGAAATACCGAAATATTTTTCCCACTCTGAACTGGTTTAATCAAACATTGATATTCTCAACTTAAAAATTTCCTCTATTCATGTAATCTTGATATTTTTTTCCAATAATAATTACTAGTCTTTTCTATACTCTTTAGTTTTACAGTGCTGTCATCAGCTCTACTTCCGAGATATCCCTATTTTTTAATTTGTTTCCCTTTCCTTTTCCTTATTTAATTTTAGAATTTGCTGCAGAGTATAAAATGCAGAATGAGTACAGCTCACAACAATGTCCACAAAGAAGAAATAAAATTAAATCGAAACATTTATATATTACTTTAAACAAAGACTTCATTGCTTATTCAGCAGTGCTTTGTCCTAACAACAACACTAAAAATGGTAATGTCATTCATGTGATCAATAGAATAGACCCATAAAAGCTGTTATATTAGATATATACCAAAAGATATTAAAACAATTGTGCACTGAAAATTCTGGGAACAATAAAACACTCGCTGGCAACTGCCCAACTTGCTTGGTCAGTCAATAAAAACAATTATAGATGAATTTTTGAGTTGCAAGGAAAGGGGACAAAACCCCTTTTCTGTGATTTTTATTTATCATTCAATAATATTACACCGTATCCTTAATAACCAAAAGAGAGCTACAGACTACACAGAAATAAATGTTTGACATTCAAAAAGCATCAGCTAAGTTTCAAATATGCATAATTTTTAAGTGAAGCTTTATTGTTTTAGAATGTTGAAGGAACAGAACACAAAGTTTTTGGCTCTTGTATTTGACAATCCAGTTACTAAGCAATGTGTCTAGACTTGGTATTCTATAGATGTCTGGTCAGTCACTACAGTCAATACTCAGTCATTACATTTCTAAGCACAAACATTCAGCTAGAAACACCTCATTGCTGAAATCATAACAGCTGCCAGAAAACAGGTCAAGAAGACGAAAAGCGGAGCAGGGAACAAGATGTTATAGCCAGCCTATTCTCTAGGAATAATCTGAAGGCAAGCAAGGAGAATCTAGCTACACAGTGAGCTTGCTTTGTCCTTCAGATGATTTCTACTTTATTCCTGAGCTCCTGTATAGAGAGATCTTCATACAGAAGGAAACATAGGTGTGGTTGAACGGATGGATCTCCTCAAGGCCGCCTCCCTTCAAGCAGCAGAGATGCAAAAACCACCAGACCACTCTGGTTTGATATGTACACTCAACACCGTCTTTCTGCTCCAGCGGATGCTTGTCCTGAACAACATGAATAAAGGCCATTCCATGCCAGCCACGTGGCTTGTTCACTCCCTGGTGCCTTCACGAAGATAGCTTTTACCTTTCTATGAAAGAGAGAGTGCATGATTTAACACCTGTCTTTAGGAGTGTCATCTATTAGATCAATTTCCTAAGTTCAAACTCAAGTGAAGAATGTTATAATAAGGGATGTGAAATCGATGAAAGCATATAAGTTTGTCAGGGCTTTGCTTAATTACGGCCATATAGTTTTGCAATTTGCTGAATTAAGCTCTAGCTGATTTACAGTCCCCCCCCATTTTCTTGCATATTTTTTACTTTGTTATACATTAATTATACCAAAAGACATTTGGATCAACAAAAAAGTGTCCACTTAATACCTACCTGACTTTTCTTCCTGTAATTCAAAATTTACCATTGCTAAGAACCTGTTTATTTTTTCAGACATTTGTACAATTTATCAATGAAGAAATATTTTTCTTGCATGTCAAATCAGATATTATCCTGACAGCAAATGGTCTACTTTTTGCTTAAGCAATCTTCTGAAGCCTTGACATTGCTACTAATGCAAGGCACCAGATCTCGCTTAGCTATCCTCTGCAGATGTAATTAAGTACTTCCAAATGTTTTGCTTAATTGCATTCCTTAATGTTCTGAGTGATGTTTTGCACTTTTCCTTCACTTACGAATTGCACTTATAGCTTCCAGTAATCCCATTTATCATTGCAATTTGCTTAGCTTGAAATGTGCTACATTAATTAGTTCTTTTCAAGTCTTTTGAAAGAAATGTCAGGAGATCATTAATTCTATATGGGCAATTTATTATTGCTTAAGAGAATTACATATTGCGGTCTGTTGCTTTTTTCTAGAAACTTCTTTCAGTATTTCCCTGTATAAAAATTATCTTACATGATCACCTTTCATAAACCCTCCCTAGTGAGCACCATTGCAAATTTTACGGTTATAAAAGGCTCCCAAGCATTCAGCAAACATTCCAAACAAATAGCATTAAGATTTTTTTCTTTTTGTAAACTGTTATTTTAAAATTAGTTCACAAAGCTGTATATATCGTAGGAATAAGTACTTTTCATGATTTACTAGTATGTAACATGGTAATGATGAAGGTACACCATACAAAAAAACACAGGGAACCAATAATGGAATTGTTCTTTGTACAATTATTAATCTGTAGAAGAGAAGATTGATTTTTTTTCTTTCTTGAAATAAAACAAGAATACAAAACTGGTTCTCCATTTTCTTGGGTTTCAGCACTGTATAAGTCCTGGTATAAGAGTTAACTGCTTGTTCACATGCTTGATTTCAAACATATCAGTTGTCACACTGAGCTTAGTGCCTTTAAGCACAGGAGTAAGTCTTAGTAAGATCACAGTGTTGTACACAGCATGTTGACTCCAGTCCAGGGGAGTTTCTGAAGCCATCTGTTCCCCTCCTGAAGAGGAAAAAGATCAAGTATTCTAAAACCCTAGAAAAAACTCAACTCCTGAATCTACTGGCAGTCATACTGTTATAATTCAAAAGAAGACCCAGTAAATGGTGGAATAATGTGAATATTAAATTTGAAAATCAAGGTGGCAATTAGATATGAATAGTATTACCTCTCTAAGGAAGATTAACTGAGGTATGGCTTTCAGCTTACACTGTAAATATGAAGTGGGAGGAGTTTCAACTGTTTGGGAAATTAGCAGAGCACGAACTCATACTTCTCATAATGGAAAACGCACATATTCCCTTCTAACATACCTGTTTAGATGCCCTTGATTATGCTCTGTGACAGTGAATTGACTAGTTTCTGTTCTACTAATCTGTTCCAAAAGGAAATATACATTCCTGAGGGCTTTTCTCCTGTTTGCTTGTTGGTTTTCTGGTTGTGGTTTGTGGGGTTTTTTTTGTTTGGTTGGTTTTTTTGTCTGGTTTTTTTGTTGTTTTTTTTTGTCTTTTGTTTTGGGGGTTTTTTTAGGTGTTTTGTTTTGGTTTGGTTTTGATTTTTTTGTGTTTCTTTTTTTGTTTGTTCGTTTTTTGGGGGGTGTTTAGAGTATTTTTTAATATGAAAAGAAATTAACACAGTTGTAAGTGTCAATAAACACATTTTTGTTATTTTACTTGTTTGTGTTAATCTAATAACTAAAACTTGATTATTTGCCTATAAGTAAGAGAAAGCTATAAAGCAGAAATTAAAAAAAAATTTCATAGACTATATTATCAATCCCTTTGAATTGTTATTTGAAACACGATGACATTACAGTACAAAAATTACTTTTAAATGAGCCACCAGGAAAGAACATGTTTCTTTGGGAGAAACGTTATGATTCAGTTTATATACTTTAGATTTCACACCCTAGAAGTAGGGCGACTAATCACTTACCGTAAAGCAATCATTTCTTGTGAAAAGAACAATAATATATTATGGAAATAAACAGATCTTGTGAAAAGCATACATGTTAAAAGTGTCTTCCAAGGTTAGAAGTTATCTAGAAGCTTAAAATCCTTTTTAAGTTTAAGCAGTACTCTGGAGTTTATTAATCTTACTGGACTACTTAATAAGAAAATCAGTAAGTACTTACCCTCTTCAGGAATCTTGATCTCTTTCTTCACTTGGATAGGCAATGGGACTATATGTTTTGTGGATCAGAAGGAGACTTTCTGAGCTGCTCTTGGTTTTGCAATATGAGTGTTGTCACACTATGAAAAAACTCAAAGACACAACATTCAGATTATACAGTTTGGGATGTGATGTATTTACTGGATTTCCCTTCAGCCGGTGTGAAAGAAAACCTAATTTTTTGAGACATCAATTATTAAAATATAAATATGAATAACAAATTTCACTATGATCGATACATGATTGTTCAGATAACAGCCCAAATTCTGGATTACAATGAAAACTGTCTCCACAAACTTTTTCACATCTCATTTGCTATATAAAGGACAAAATCCTCTGTAACATTTAACTGGAGTTCTTCAGAAGTAAGCCTTGAATGGGATGAAAACTAGGAAAATACTATGAAAGAGATTCTGACTAGGAAAGAAAATTGGTCTTTGTATAAGAACCAGAGCAAAGCATTAAGGAATTAATCAAATACCAGAGTATGATGGAATAATAAATCAACACAGAGTCCCTGGCCCTACTCCCCAGGCTTTTCTTACTCAGAAAAGTAGAAGCTTGCTTAGATTAGGATAGACTTATTTAGTTCTTACCTTGCATTTCTTTTTCAGGTTATTACCATCTGTAACACAGTGCCCTTGTAGGCACCTCTTGTCTTTTTCCTGTAAGATACAGAGAGAAGCAGCAGGCTAAGCAACAATAGGATATTCCAATTACTACTCTCTATACACACTGTCTAGCAATAATAGAATATTATTATGCTTTTCTTTCTATCTATTTTAGTAACGGATAAGATCAGCATCTCTGCAGAGGGTTTCCAAGCAGATAGGTTTTTTTCAGAGTCGAGTTAAGAACTACATGACCTCCTGGGGGCCCTTTCTAAACCTGAACTTTTACGATTATATCAACCCTTTGAAGACCTATAGATTGTGCCTTGTTCAAAGTGGAATATTCTCTCATCACTCCTACAATGCTTGGGTAATAGCTTAAATTATAGCTACCTTTTTATATTAATACACCCAGCACTCTTCTTGACCTTTGGATACTTTGCCATTATCCTCTCTGGAATGAGAAACAGTTTTACATCCTTCTGCCTCAGCAGTATGCCATTACCATTTGAAATTTCTCATAGAAATTATTAACAGAAATTTTAGGAAAGAAAGTCATCAACATGTATTTTGCTGTGATTTACAGTTACCATTGCAATATTTATGTGTTTTAATAACAATGCAGAAATTTGAGGTAATATAAATCCTTCCAGTCAAGAAAATTGCTGATTACTAGTGTTTCTGGTATATGCAGTTTGTTCAAGATTAAAGGGTTTGCAGTCATGTTACTGGCTAATCCTTATTCTTTTTTTATGCTTAAAGCTGTACATATGGAACTGCAATTGCAACTAACAGTATGTATAAACCACAGTCTCCAGTAAAGTTTTTAAACACACACATGCTTCACAAACCATCACCATCAGCTTCCAGACTACCACTGATCCACAGGCTGGAAAAAGGCTGCCTTTTTTCATTGACTTAAAAAAAAATATATACAACCTTATTTGAACAAGCAAATCCTTTGACTGAAAATAAACACTGTCAGTGCTGTTCCAAATGCTCACAGTATTTTAAGAATTACCAGCAACAGAGTAGCTAACTTAAAATGCAGGTATTCTATATGGATCTTGTATATCGTAGTTCCTTAAACCATTTCCCAGCACCATAACAGGACAATATTTCAATTTAGATTTAAAAGAATTAGAAATGCTCATTGTTCAGAACTGATGATTTTCCATCTAAGTATATCTTAATGCTACAATTTAGCTTGTGGAAAAAAATACTGCAGTGTTGCAAAGAATTTATGCAGAGTAGTGTGTTTGTAATTTCATTGCTGTATAACACAGTTCAATATTTTCACTAGTCTCTTACAACACTGAGCTACAGATTCTGTTTAAATAAATGAGTACATTAGTGCCTCAAAACATTAGATATATTTTGACCCAGATACTGCTGGGTTCCTTTCTGCAATAATACAGGAACTATCTTTTCCCATGTATTTACATGCTCAGACAAGACAAGGTTGACTGAAAAGATGGGTATTGTAGAAAGATTATATTTTTTTTCTTCAATCTTTCTGGTCTTCAGAATGGTAAATATCAACTGAGAATGGCTTTGCAAACTGCAGAAATAACAAGGAGGATCCCAAAAGCTACAGTGTGGCTGGTGAAGTTATGGAGAAGCAGTTTATTCTGGAAGATATCGAAAAATACCTGAAAGACAACGCAGTCAGTGGTCACAGTCTTCATGAAAGGAAAGTCGGAAAGTCCTGCTTATCAAACCTAATTTCCATATATGACAAGGTAACCCATCTGGCTAATCAAGGGAAGCCAAATAATGTAATCTTTTTGGATTTCAGTAAAGCTTTTCCTAGTGTCTCTCACAGGAACTGTCTGGACAAAATGTCCAGCTCACAGCTGGATAAACACATCATATGATGGGTGAGCAACTGGCTCATGGGTAGGGCTCAAAGGATTATAGTGAATGAGGTGACACCAGACTGGTGACCTGCCACTAGTGAGGTTCCACAGGGCTCCATCTTAGGCCCTGTGCTCTTCAACATCTTCATAAAAGACTCAGACACAGGACTGGAAGGGATAATCAGCAAGTTTGCAGATGATGCAAAACCGGGAGGAGCTGTTGACTCCCATGAAGGTACAGAGACCCTACAGAGAGACCCCGACAAATTAGAGGGCTGGGCAGTCACTGACCATATGAAGTTGAACAAGGGAAGAGCCAGCTTCTGCACCTGGGGTGCAGCAACCCTGGGCATATGGACAGACTGGGGAAGGAGATACTGGAAAGCAGCCCCTTGGAAAGGGACCTGGGGGTCCTGGTCAATGGCAAGCCAAACATGAGTCAGCAGTGCCCTGGCAGCCAGGAGGGCCAACTGTGTCCCGGGGGGCATCAGGCACAGCATCGCCAGCCGGGCAAGGGAGGGGATTGTCCTGCTCTGCTCTGCACTGGGGCAGCCTCACCTCGAGTGCTGGGGGCAGTTTTGGGTGCCACAATATAAAAAAGGCATTAAACTATTAGAGAGCNAGATACTGGGAGAAAGGTTCTTCACCCAGAGGGTGGTTGGGCACTGGAACAGAGGAGTGGTCAGAGCACCAGCCTGACAGAGTTCGAGAAGCGTTTGGACAATACTCTCAGGCACATGGTGTGACTCTTGGAGATGGTGCTGTGCAAGGGCTGTAGTTGGACTTGATGATCCTTTATGTCTCTTCCAACTCAGCATATTCTGCGATTCTGTGAAGTTAAGTCTCAGGCACTGTTAATGCACTGGGCACACCTGAAAGTCACCCTCAGCTTGAAAACCCTTTCAATTTGTCAGTTCAGTTCAAGAAGCCATATCGATTTGAACAATCTTTTATTTCAGCACACGTTTTTTTACATATCTATTATCATAGGCAATAATCATTTAGATATTTTATAGCAATTTACCTATAGTGAACTTCTCCCTTCTTAGTTAGATACATGAATCATGACAATACAGATCTGCATAATATCTAAGATGGAAATTATATCGTCAGCACTTCTCTCAGCTTTCTAGCAAAGTGACAAGAAATGTTGAACAATCTACAAATTTTAGCACTGTGCTTCTGAACTTAAACTAAGGGAGGACAGAAAGATAGCATATAGATAATATATAAACTATGCATATGTATTCAAACAGATCTTTCTTGTTGAGGAAGATGAGGACCGTATAGGATTTCGGAGCTC
Organism: Cnemophilus loriae; assembly: GCA_013397755.1. Classification (NCBI taxonomy): domain Eukaryota; kingdom Metazoa; phylum Chordata; class Aves; order Passeriformes; family Corvidae; genus Cnemophilus; species Cnemophilus loriae. The sequence goes on from VZTF01005565.1 coordinate 130,615, forward strand.
TACTTAATGTGTCAGAGACTGATACACTTTGTTTAGGAGATGCTTTGTTAGTTTGATGATAAGTGATACAGTCTAGATGTGTGGAAAATTAATGCATTAGTATATCAGTAATCTTCGCAGATCAGAGTAATATACTTACCATTAATGGCCATTAAATCCTCATAAATATCTTAAAGTAATAGTCCATTAAAGGTAATCTCTTTGGGGAAAACTGCCTCTCTGTGTTTATACACCACCTAGCAGAAAGAAGAACTCATTCTTTGTTTTCCCCTTTAGGAACTGGTGATATATGATTATTAAGATGACAGATTTTTCAAAATGGAATCAGCAGTAAGTAAGAACAAAATATGGAGTTTAGCAAGACTAATGACATTGCAAGACTGGTGACATTGTTATCTATTTAATCACTGGTACAGCATAAGCCATTAGTTATTCATTTGCAAATAAGGAAATCAGACTACACTTATGAACAGGAGAACTGATAGTTTCTTGGAAATTTGTAACCCAGAAAAGAACCTGGAGGCTATAGCAGACAAGCCACTGAACACAGAGTCAAGAGCAGTACTGTGGGGAAGAAGGTTAATGACACACACCCAAGACAGCGGGTAAGACTGAAACCATATGTGGAACCAGCACTCAAATTGTTAATAGGTTCCACACTACAGAGGACTGCTCAAAAAAGAAAAATAGGGTAAACTGAGTTACTTAAGGACCTCTCTCTATATGGCAGGAAAATACCTCTAACCTTAAAGATGATGAGAAAATTACATTTCACAGGGGAATCTTGAGTACAAAAGTGCTCCTAATTGTGTTAGAGAAGCAGCTAGAACCCTCAAAAGGAGAAATGAAAACAAAACAAAATCTTATATACACATTATAAAAATGCATGTGATTAACTACTAGAAAAAAATAGCAAAGGAAGATGAAAACTGAGATGTGAGAGCATGATGAATATGTTCCAGCATAAATACAAGTGATCTTCATATCAGACACAATATACTAGATTCAACTTTTGACCACCAAGTAAATCTCAACTATTTCTTATTTATTCGGAGTGTCATACTAGATTAGTTGTATCTAAGTTTTCCAGCAAGGTCAGAAACATAACTTGGTTAATATCAGGAAAGGATTCACTGTGACCACATATAAGGAAGTAATAAAGCCATTAGTGCCCAAGGTAGGACTGCAAAGATGGTGAAGGGTCTGAAGGGGAAGTCGTATGAGGAATGGCTGAGGATACTTGTTGTCCTAATCCTAGAGAAGAGGACACTGAGGGGACACCTCATTGCAGTCTACAACTCCCTCATGAGGGGAAGAGGAGGGGCAGATACTGATCTCTCCTCTCTGCTGACCAGTAAAAAGACCTGAGGGAATGGCCTGAAGTTGTGTTAGGGGAGGTTTAGGTTGGATATTCGAAAGAGGTTCTTCACACAGAGAGTTGTCAGGCACTAGGGCAGGCTCCCCAGGAAAGTGGACACGGCACCAAATCTGACAGACTTCAAGAACATTTAGACAAATCAAGACTGCATTTTTGCCTAAAATTTAATTTTAACTTCAAGTATACTCTTATATAAATTAAGTGATAATGATTGAGAATTTCTGATCTTGTGATTATTTAGTCACAACAGAAGACTTGATGGCCTCTTGAGAGGTAAATACTTTTAAGTGGTAAAAATGCCCAGGAGTGGCTCTTGTCCAGTTCCACAGATGATAAATCTGGAGCATACATTCCATAATTTGTCATAATTTCTTGAGATTAACATGCATTTAAATAGTTTCACCATGGCAATCTTACAGAAAGCTCCCTCTGGTCAGCCATTGGGTAGACGGAATCATAGGTGTCATCTTTAGCAAATGTTAAACAAAAGGCCAGAGCCTGTGTAGTGTTGTTGGAGCATGAACTTGTACAACAGAAGTCCTGGAGTTGACGGCTGGCTTCTGTGGTTTAGGAATGGTATTCCCCAATCTGGTGTTCACCCTGAAACACTCCAAATCACATGCCGCTTGGTCCTCCCCTCCACTCTTCACTGCAGCGGGCCAGAGAGGAAAACTGGAGGCAAACCAAGTAAAGATCACAGGTTGAGATATGAACAATTTATTGAAAACAACAGTGAAATAAGAAAACGGACAGTAACAGCAGCAATACTAATGACAGAGTAAAGAGGAAAATACAGGAAAAGAGGCGTATGATTCACACGTGATTGCTCACGCCCTGTGGAAATCCCCAACGATACCCGATCACTCCCTTCCACAGACTACATTACCCAGAAGGGAGCCTTTCCACCTTCCTTGTAAAATGATGCAAGGTGGTGCAGAATAACCTCTGGGTCCTGCCATGCCCTGTCTTGGCTACTGCAGAAATTAACTCTGTCCTGGCTGGAACCAGGGCGCTGACAAAACTAAATAGGCAATAACAACAAAAAAATCCCACTTTGCTCATTTAGTTGTTTTGTTTTGTTATGCATGCCATGCATGGGTCCACAAATCAATCTTTTTCCTTGCAAACTCATCTTTGAAAAATAAGTGAAGAAAAATGTGTATTGCTGTGAAAATCCATTCAGAAATAGAATCAAGGAAGAAAAAAAAAAAAAAAACTTCTTTATTTTGAGATCAGTGATCTTCCCAGCAGCAAAACACATAGATGGGACACAACCTTTAATTACGGTGCCAAACTAAATCAATCTAGTACTGGACAATAACCTGTTGTGTTCAAAAAAAAGTTTTATAAGACTTTCAAAATTACAGTTAGATTAGCCCTAGGTCTCAAAAAAGTATTTTGCTTCACAGAAATATAATAAAATTTGCATAATACATTTTATCATACTATTTCACACTATATTATTTTAAAATATTTCAAGACAAAGCATAGATGAGAAATTCAATTTTTCACAACATTTCACATCTTGCTTTGCAACATCTACAGACTCTTCAGCACTGTAGAAGAAAGATCTTTTTAAAGAGTTTTTCTGAAAATACATTCTTATACTATGTCATCTTTTCTTCATTAATATTGTAGGCACACCACAGAAAGCTAGATATTGCTAGGGACTAATAGTATAGTATTTAAAAAACATGTCAGTTATAAGAGTTCAATTGATGCATTCACACCTTAAAAACAGCAATTAATTATTTTTATTTTCCAATAACTGAGGATTTAACAGCTTCCAAAATCTGTGTATCATTTTCAAAATTATAATCTTTGATACATGAAAAGGGAATGGAACAGAAGGAAGAAAGTTGTTTACACAGTTGTTCAACAAGGAGGGGTTCTTTCAGAAACTGTTGCAGTGGATAATGCATGAAAATACATAGAATCATGTAGGTTAGAAAAGACCCTTAAGATTATTGAGTCAAAATTTTAATGCAGCACTTCCGAGTGCACCATTAAACCATGTTTTTATGTGTCACAACTGCACATCTTTTAAATACCTCCAGGGATAGTGACTCAACCACTTCCCTGGGCAGCCTGCATTGCATTTCCAGCAGACATCTGGACATTGAAGTCCTGCCTGGGAACGGAGATCTCATCTGCCTGTTCATCCTCATTGGGTGGTCTATAACAGACTCCTACCATTCTCAGGCACATCCACGGTTTCTAATGCATCAATAAAACTTGTGTCTTTGCTGCCACATGAATCTCCTTCCCCTACCTCCACTGAGATGACAAAGAGACCTGAGACCAAAGGACCTGGCTAGAAAATCATGCCTCAAATGCTGGCATGCCCAGACTTATTTCTAGAGACTCTGGGTTTTTTTCCATTTCCCTCTTCAAATCTAGTTTAAAGTTTTTCAATGAGCCCTGCTAACTCCTGCAGAAAGTTCCTTTTATTCCACATCTGTCAGCAACAGGTCAGGTGTTGCGTAGACTGATCCATGACCAAAAAACTCAAAATTCTTCTGGTGGACACTACGTTCAGAGACACGTATTAGTCTGCTGGTTTGTCCTGTTTATTCCTTCATCATTCCCTCCAGCTGGAAGGATAGAAGAAAACACACACCCACAAATACCATTTCTCCTGGTTATTGCTCACAGAGACTTTTGTAGCTATTTTGAGAGCCACCAAGGTGGATCATTACTATGACACTGTCTCAAGATCTGCTGACCTACGACTTACAAGAATAACATGAGCAAACTTAAAAGATGGCATGTGCCTGGGGTGGATACAAAAATTGAAATGATGAATCGTATCTAGAAATCTGCGTCTGAAACATATCGTGTTTGAATCCGGACATGCAAACAACTGGAAAAGGGGTGGTGATAAGTACAGAGCCTACACGCACATAAGCAAGCAAACTGAAAGATTTAATGGCTAAGCCCAGGCACACTCAGATCAGAAGAAAGATTAACCTTTTAAATTAAGTAATTAATTTTTTATTTCTGAGCAATGTCTAGGATTTCTCCCTGAGTGAATTTCTTATGCCTTTTAAAATATTTCCTAGGAGATATAACCAGAAGTTACAGGTTACACATAGGGATACCTGGGTGAGAGAGCACAATACTGGGCTGTATGAGCTAAGGGGTTCTTCTAACTCTGAACGTAATTAGTTTGTAAAAAGTGTGCATTTTGCTTCAAAAAACCATAACAGCCAAAATACTTTTGTCAAAAGCACACTAAAAATACAATTAGGCTGTAGATTCCAGCCATGAAGGAATTAATTTCAATTGAGGATGTTCATTTGAAATGCTGACAGTGAGTACAGTCTAACAGGTGCTCCTATAATTAACAGCACATTCTGAATGAAAGATGAAATAATTTGGAGCAGTATTACCTTCCATTGCAATTTTCACAGATCTTACACAACTAAAATAACCATTTTGGTTAAAATTGCAGAATGTTCTTATTTTAATTTACTTGTAAGTACAGTCATGGGACTGTTCTCTTTATCTGGCTTGTGCATTGACATTTGACTGTATTGCTGAGTTTTACACATGTTGCTTCCCTGTTAATAAGCTGTTCCTGAACTTGATGGGGGAAGGCATATGAGGACGGAAAGCATGTTAAACTTGAATATGATACATGATATATCAATCTTCACTCCATACTAAAGGCTTTTAAACTATGTAAGGTTTAGATATTCTGTTGGGGTTTTTTTTGTTTGTTTGTTTTGTTTTAATTCTAGTGTTATTACTCTGCTCTTTATAAGTTTCTTTTACTAAAGTTAGAGGGAAGTGGTGTAAATATGTTTATAAACGCATCTACGTGCAAAGACTATTGAGAATTCACTTAAAATCTATCTGTATTTGAGTATATCTCCTCAGCACTCAGCAGAAGAAGCAAAAAGGCAACAAGAGAAGTAAAACCAGTTTCCTCTTGCTGCTTCGCATGGATTTGATAAACTAGACTTTTCGCAAGAACAGGGCAAAGACAGCAAATAGTTCTATCAGAATACAAATACTCAAGGGACCCAACTTGGACTCAAAAGAAAAGATAGTACTTGTCATTAGCTAACCCCAGAACTAGCTGTGTACATTAAAAAAAATCTCTTTTCAGAAGAGTCTGAAAGAGTTGGAGGAAAAAATGTGAATTAGATAGAACTGCAAGAGCTTGAAAAAGTCTTCATGGCCTAAAAGTGATCAAGCATGATATTCTTTCTCAGCAGAAATACAACTATAGGCATTCTATTAATTCATTTCTTCTTCTCTCCCAGCCCCAAAATGGTGACTGAATTTCAAACCTTTGAATCATTTCAATTCATATACCAAACCCAGACATAAACCATAACATAAATGCTGACATAAACCAAACCTGGACTGCCCATCCAATACTGAGTCTTCTGGATCCAGTATTAGTTATAGAATGTTAAGTGTTCACATCACAACATTTCTAGTACTGGGAAAGGGGCAACACTGTGGACCTACAGATTAAAGGGATGCCTAGAGATACAAAGGTAGAAACAGAACTTGAATTCTGTGCTGACACAGGTAACTTTATGCAGCATCTTAAATGAAAAAAGATGCAGAAGCTTGTGAAGGGTCTTGCAAGTGAAAGCTTTGCCAGTATTAAAAGAAAAAAGAATCTATTTATCTTTAATAATGTATAATGAAACATGAAATTTGTACAAAATTTATCTTGCTACTGAGCTCCAAATCTATGAGAGACAAATAAGCTCCAAATGTGTTAAGATCAAGTTTCTGCGTTACGACTAAATCTAATGAAAAATTCATTTTAATAGTTTTGTCTATATTAAAGGAATTTTCTCAGTCTACAATCAGCTGTAAAATCACAGTAATACCTTTTCTACCTACCACCATTTTGATACCAAATATTATTCTATATAGCAACTCTAGGTTTGCACACAGATGTCCATGCAGGATGGTGCAACGCATTCTTCTCTTCTATTCATCTACTGCTTTGAAAACTGGGATTAATATATTCTGATATCCCATCTCTCTAAAGTCATTATAAGCAATAGAATTTGACACATATCCTTGACTCCAAGACAAATTAGATTTTTTTGCTTTTCCCAACCTTTCAGAACTGCACCTTACAAAATGAGCAAAGGGAATTCTTTACAATATACAAACAGGCCCAGGTAAGGCAGCATTAACAGCCAAACAATGAGGAATCAAATATTTTAATTTAAAGTTACTCTTTTTAGTTCAATTGATTCACTCCAGTGTGACTAAGACAGAGTCAGTCCTAAAGAAAATCTTACCAAGTTTGATAGCAATAACCTTTAATGACCACCCTTCTAATCCACATTTAGTAAATGTGCTTTATCCTTTCTTGCTTTCATTGGTTCTTTGAATTCAATAGTAAGTTGCCCGGCAACTGTCAATAGTATCTTTCTTCTAGATTTTTTAGAGTGCTAGTTTATGGTAAAGTTTATGAACTATTAACAATTATACTGAGTAACAAGTGATTTATTCTGCTGAGATAATGATTACAGACTGCAATTGCTATTACAGGTAGTGAAATAACAGTGTCTCTAAGCATTTAATGACAGTTTTCAGTATATGTCACTAGACTCAACTGAAAATGAATGCTTTTAGGCTCTTAGAATTATTATTTTTTGAATAATATCAAATACCTCTCATGTCAAAAAATGGTCATGGAAGCATGCATGTGATAATGTCTAACTTCAGGGTGCAATGACCAGGTTGATCTTGAAGCTGGTAGTGCCCTTCCTCTGCAGTGCCAGACCAAACAAAAGTGGGACTGAGGGTGAGAGGTAGAGAGGGAGGAAGGGAGAGACAGAGAGAGGGAGAGACTGAGGAAGGGACAGGCTGTGGACTCAGCTCTCAGCTGTTGAGAGCTGTTGTTACTGCCTCCTAGCAAGAGTAGAACTAACTGGGTGAGCGTCCTTCTCTATGCACTTTTGGTCTGAAAAGAAATACATCACTCTAAGTCAAAGACAGATTATTTTACCTAATTTTAAACTGGAAGAGCAGAGGAACAGCCTCCATTAGCAGACAGCATTAGTGTTAGTTGGTACAGGATTACAAGCAGAACCATCCCTCAGCTCAGGCAGGAGATAGCTTTCGCAGCTCCTTTTATCTGTGCTGCTGGAAGTCCTGTGAGACTCAGCGACATAACGGAGAAGGCACAGTGATCTGGGCCTTTAAGCATGTTACCTGAGCAAAAGGACAGTGATTTCCCACACCAGCATGGGCTCCAGAAATAGTCTGACTTTTCCATACAGTCATCTCTGCATAATTTATTGGTGAGGAAACTGCCATGTCCCACCAGTTTGATTTCTGCTCTGATATATAATCTGGAACAAGAGCAGTAAAAAACCCAAAAAACCTAAAATACATTATTTCAATAAGCACCATTTGCTTGAATTTATGATGTCTTTCTTTCTCTGATATTTAGTTGACCACAAGCAAGAAACAGTATGTTTCCCAATGGGGTAACATACTGAGTATGTTACCAGAGCTATTAGGCTAAATTATATAACTGGAAAATATAGACATACTGTATGGCAAGCTACCCTTCCTGAGGGAACCTCCTACAGCCAAAGCTTGTTAGTTCTTGTTGACTGGCTTTGGAAACATACTTCTTCCCAGCCTTTTCCTTTCTTTTATCTTCAACAATAACCAAGCTGCTAAGGCCAAACTACTAATATCACATTATTAATGCAGTAATACACTGACTTTCTGCAGTTGAGGTCTGATTTTGAATTGTTCAAAAAGAATATTATTACAGAATTTTAAAATTCAGTTAGTAGCTGAAGATACCAAAATGGTTTTAAAAGGAAACAGAAGTTTTAAGCACATTTTAAACACTTTCTCAGCCTACATGAAGGGAAAAGAAAGACCAGAAGGAAAGTGACAGCAAAATGGAATATACACAACTCATCAAAACCCAGAACACAAGACCAAAGTTTAGGTGATTAAATGCTAATTAGACAATTAAAATAATTTTAGATACAAACAACAGATTGCATTACTGGGAGCAGCTAAGATTTTGGTTCATCAGCAGTTCCAGAGCTATGACTGGAAAACAAAAAAACCCAGAGGCAGTAATAGCTGGGATAGAAACCATCCTTCTGCAACAAGTCTGAGAAATAGGACAAAGAAGGGCAGGAAATGCTCTGTTCTGTTGTTTTGTTTTTTTACATCAATCTTAATTCTTTTAAATGCTGAAGTCAGCCACTACCTCCCAGTGAAACTCTTGTACCTCACAAGACCATCACAAAGCTTGCCTTGTTCCCCACGTATTTTGATGGAAGATGGGCATGGAGAGAGAGGCACACTGAAGGGCAGGAAAAGATCTGGCAAAGAAGGTACGACTTGATGTTTACTATATTCCTTTCTACAGAGTTCTAGATGCCAAAATAAGAGATAAGTTTTGAAAAAACTACAGAGGTTTTTGGACCGTGAACAATCAGAGGCTTATTCAATTTTGTACCAGAATGCTTAAATTCAACTCTAAATCCTCTTCAGTACCTTTTACAATTCTCATCTATCTTATTTTGACTTCCCAGGCACTTACCGAGGATGCAAGCAAATGGTGCATGCATGTCTAATGAGCCTAGTGAGTTTCCTGAAGCAAAGAAAGGATCTTGGAGGCAGGAATATAGAGGAACATGGGAGAAGTCTGAATACTAAATAATTAAGAAATAGGATAGGAAGGGCAGGGTAGGTTATAGAAAAGAAGAGAAATTCCTACAGACCTCTTAATCCTACAGTGGTATGTGTCTGCAGCAAACATTAGCAGCACCATACAAATCCTTAGATGTAAATTTGTATTTATTATAGTAAGGTAAACCTGATGTCACTCCCGCTATGTCTATCACTTCTATTTCCACTCTTTGTTTTTCTGCCAGCATCAAAAGATAGTTCTTTTTTTTTGACTTTCTTATATTTATAGATTGTTATGTCATTGAGATTTTTATACCTATCTTGTCCTAAAAAAATCTTCTGAGTCACCATCCCTGGAGAGGTGTGGTGCTTTGTGACATGATTTAGTGATGAACTTGGCAGTGCTGGGTTTATGGTTCAACTTGATCATCTTGGAGGTCTTTTTCAAACTACATGATTCTATAATTCTATGATTTTCTGTCAGTACAAAAGCTGTGGATCAGTCAGAATGATCTCTACCCAAAATATGACAGGCTTCCCCTCAAAATAGTAATCTGAGATTAGCTGAGTTGATGAGAGCCTGGTGTTAATAATGCCAAGGTCATGGGTTTGAACTCTATATGCGCCATCCATTTAAGAGATGGACTCGATGTCCCTTCTGGGATCCTTCCATCTCAGACAATTCTGTGATTCTGTAAATATCATGAAGTTGCATTTGTAAAGAAATTATTTTTAACCTTTTTCAGTTTATGGACCTCTAAATATTTCCCAAGACAACTATGGAATTTAATTCTGCAGATTTAGTACAAAGACAACTTTGAACATGTCCTACAGATTTCCGTGTACCACAGATAAAAGACTGAAAATCTCAGACTTACACCCTAGCAAAGCAGATCAATAAATCTGACCACCAAAGGGTGCTTCCATGAATTTTGGTACAAGATTTCCATTGCTGCAGAAGCTACCGCCACTTCCACATCCGGAACACGCTTTTTCAGGTATCTCTTTCACAGAAGTGCTAAAGGCAATGATAAGAAATGTGAGAAGAGGTGTTTTAGCCTCCCAATAAAGCAGTCACTAATTACATTCAGTTTTGCCACCATAATTACTTGCCATAACTGAATTGTGCTAATCATAGAATGGTTTGGATTGAAAGGAACCTTAACGATCTTCTAGCCCTAATCCCCCTATCGTTCACAGAGACACCTTCATCAGGCTGCTCAAAGCCCCATCCAACCTGGCCTTGAACATTTCCAGGGATGGGGCATTCACAACTTCTCTGGCTAGCAACCTGTTCCAGAGCCTCACAACCCTCTCGGTAAAGACTTTCTTCCTAATATCTCTAAACCAACTCTCTTTGAGTTTGAAACCATTAGTCCTGTTGCTATCACTACAGACCCTTTTGAAAAGTCCCTCTCCAGCTATCTTGTAGGCCCTCTTTAGGTACTGGAAGGTGCCGTAAGGTCTCCCCAGAATCTTCTCTTCTCCAGAATGAAC
>VZTF01005565.1:142242-177468 GCA_013397755.1 Cnemophilus loriae
AAAAATCCCAAAAAACCCCCTACAAAAACGCAAAAAAAACCCCAAACCGACATGAAACTAGAGTCAGTGGGTAGTTGGAGGAACGGAAAGACAGGTCTTCAGGAAGCTGTATGTAGACAAGCCCTCATGCTAAGTCACATGAGTTTCACTGGAGCTAAAAGCATTCCCTTGTGTTAACCATTGCCACACTGAGAAACTGTGTACACACAGACATGCAAGCAAAGGAGCACTGGATGTGGCAGCTCAAGAAATGTGAAAGCTACTGTCCTGGTTAGGGACAAATTTGGAAAGAAACATCCAAAGGAGGTCTCTCCTAAGGAGCCAAATTCTAGCAGTCCCTCCCCCACTCTCGGTTTGGGAGAAAAATCTCTTCGGAGAAAAGTGGAAAAAACTGTTTATTTAACAAGCAAAGTATTCACAAGCATGAAAAATGAATAATAGGAAACAATAAACCTCTCTTGCTCTGAAGAGATGGTAAAATCAGAGAACAGAGTCCTCCCGTGGCTGAGAGTCCTTTGGTGGGTGTGTCCCAGCTCTCTCTCTCTGGAGCTCGGGTCCGGCGTCCAGGCCGCAGGGCAGCTCGGGCCCCGGTGGGACACACAGCGTGGGCTCCCCTGGGTTTGCTCGGGTGTGTCAGTCCAGAGCAGCGCAGAGCTGAGCAGCACAGTTCAAGAAAGCCTTTTCTAAGCTAACTAGAGAAAAAAAACTTAAGAGCAAGAAGAAACAAAACTCCCTGATCCGTGCGGCTGCACAGTCCAGCGAGAGAGGAATTCCGGGGGCGGAAGTGAGGTTTTTCTTCAAAACAAACTGCGCGCCGCCGCTTTTCTCCGCTTCTCCTTCCCTCGCTCCCGGATGTAGCTTTAAAGGCACAGGGCCCATTCGTGGGCAAAAGAACAGATGATGGGGATATTGGACCATACAGTCACCCCAGGACAGCTACCATTAGTGTCTCCACTACGCAGTGGTGCAAACATAATTAAAGCTTAGGTAGTCGTACTGATCATAGGTCTGTCATACATTTCTCCCTTTTAATTTTGTTGGCCAATTTTATCTATGTTTGTATTGGTTTTGCATGGCCTCAGTTTTGGGGGGGAGGGAGGGGAGAGGAGATTACAGGGGTGGCTCCTGTGAGAAGCTGCTAGAAGCTTATTTCATGTCCAGCAGAGCCAATCCCTGCTGACTCCAAAGGTGGATGTGCCGCTGGCCAAGGCTGGGACAATTAGAAATGACAGTAACACCTCTGTGATAACATATTTAAGAATAAAAATAAACAAAAAGTTGTTGCGCGGTTGTAATTCCAGCCGGCGAAGAGAGGTCTGAGAACACATGAGAAGAAGAACTCTACAGACACCAAGGACACTGGAGAAGGAGGGGGAGAAGGTTATCCAAGCACTGGGGCTGAGATTCCTCTGCAGCCTGTGGTGCTGACAGACCATGGTAAAGCAGATGTGTTCCTGCAGCCCATGGAGATCCATGGAGATGCAGAGATCCACCCGCAGCCTGCAGAGGGCTGTTGCTCCTGAGATGGACTCACACTGGAGAAGTTAATGGACAACAGTCTCCTCCGGGAGGCACCCTACAGTGCAGCAGGGGAACGACTCCTTCTCCCTTGAGCAGCAGGAGAAGCCTCGGGTGATGAATTGACCGAAACCCCCATGTCTCCCTGTCTCCCTGTCTCCTTGCACTACTGGGGTAGGAGGTAGAGCTGGAAAGGAGGGAGGGGTAGGCGGAAGGTGTTTTTAAGGGCTTAATTTACTTCTCATTATCCTGCTCTGATTTGGTTAGTAATAAATTTACTTCATATCTCTGAGTTGAATCTGTTTTGCCTATGATGGCATTTGATGAGCAATCTCTCCTGGTCCTTATCTCAACTCATGAAACCTTTGTTATATTTTCTCTACTTTGTCCAGCTGCAGAGGGGAGTGAGTGAGTGGCTTTGGTGCCTGGCCTGGGTCAACCCACAACAATGTTTAATACCAGGAAAAATCCCTGTTAGCATCAGGGGAAAAACAAAAGAAACAAAAATCAGGTTGTAGATGCCCCAAAGGAAAAAACAAGTTGTAGCTTAAGCCCAACAAAAACTATTTGACAATATAGAGCCTTCATACAATATAGAAAGACTAAGCCTGGCTTTTTAAGTTTTTCCAGTTGCAAACTATTTACATGCTAAATTAATATGAAAAAATATATCTTCCATTTAATATGTAAAAATATGCAGATACCTACACCACCACATCTTAAAAAATTAGCCATAATAAAATCTTTGAAAACATGACATTCTTACAACTACAGATACTGTGCTATTTTGCACTTTACTTCAATGACTAGTTGTGTTCAATATATCCTAAAAACCCCACACGTAATATGCATCTAATTAAAGAAGTAATACAGAAATGTTTGCAGATGGTAAACACCTTCAGATTTATAGGTACTATGTTGCATTTTTGCTCAGATACATCACATGTCTTTACTTCTCTCATTAATTATAAGCTTGTTGTAAGAGGACAAAAACATTACATCGGATGAAAATAAACTTCACAGCCAATGTTTAATTGCATCATAAAACCAAACTTGAAAAAGCGTTGAAGAATTTTCATAATAAATCTTACAGTTATAGTTCTGAATCTTACTTTAATTAACATAATTAAATCTAGTAGCTCCTTTTAGAAATACTATACTTCAGCTGAAAAAGGAGCTTAATCTGAAGTTTAGAAATACTGCAGACAGTACTACATCTGCGCTAAAGCCAAATGACAGCAAAAATGCATTCCATTTTAGAAGTATCACTGGCTTGTGTTCCTGGCCAAATTCCAGTTTAGAGCTTATGCTCTTTTTATATGTCTTTCAATATACAAAAAAACCTTAAAGGCATACGTGTCACTCATATTTATACCTGATGTACTCTCTGTGCAGGCATAAAATGCATCTTTAGTGTGGGTTTTTTCCACCTGTTTGCCGAAAAGAGATATTTAGTAGATTAAAATAATCTTGCAACACAAAATCCACAAGCATATACATGCACTTGACTTTGACTGTATTTCATACTTTCCTTACCAGGAAGAACAACTAAATTAATTGTTCTACCTGCTTCATAACTTCTCCTTTTCTGAGCCTTGTGCTGTGGCACACTTTGTTCTACCACTGCAACATCTCTTCTTGTGCTAGGCTGACTTCCCATTTTGCAGGTTCAGGAAGCCCCTGACAAGCTGTGGCACCACAGCTGTGGGTAACACCCAATCATATAATCTACCATACAGTTATGTTCCCATCACATGGACTTCACTGGGGAAGAGGAGAGGTCTTTAATTTACATTTTTCTGTACAATATATTCTGTTTAAATGAGGTAACATAAAAAAATGCAGTTTAGGGGGAGATCATGTTATGTTCCCTGAAGATCAGAGAGAGATGGTGAAGTGATGAATAATTCAAGTTCATGGTTTTTGCACAAATCAAATGCAAGTTGCTCATCTCCTGCACAGAACTGGGTTGTCAGTGCTCTATTAGGTCTCCATTAGGGACTGCTGTCCTTGGTGAACTAATCAGAGCACTGTAAAATGACTATAAACTAGATGAATGGACAGAAGTCAGTAAAAATGTTTTCATCAAAATGCTATGCGTTTCACCACAGTTAAATAATCTGACTCTACTTACAGCATGAATAACATGTCTTGAAAACACATGCTTAAAACTGATCATGTGAAAATAAATTCAACAACCCCACACATGAAATATGTTATAAGTAATCACCAAATTAGAGAGCTTTAACAGTTAGTAATCACAGATTTTGCAGAGTTTTGGTGACTTTAGCTTTACATGTTGCCTATGCTATTATCTTCATTTTTATATTGTATTATTTAATTGTATTTTTGAGAATGGACAGTATTATCTACATCTAAAAATAGATTAAAGAAAAGGAAAAAATATCAATTTAGCCATAATAATATAATAAATACATTTTATGACTGTATTACAATGCAGAGGTCATGCCTTTGATCCCTCATAACACAGCCATACTTTCTAATGCAATGGATAATAGCTAATACCTGTTAAATACCACCATCTTGAGAAAGATTCAAACCTAGTAAGTTTTGTCTTCCATTGTTGTCATGAGTGATGCAAAATCTGTAGTTCATTTGTTTAAACAGTGTGAATTTAAGACATTGAACTTCTTCAAAGTTTCATATGATTGTTCATGCATCAGGACAGCCACCTTTGTTTCACAGGAAAACAGACATACCATAAAATTAGCTATGACATATCAGGAAGGGCACTTCTGTCATATCACTTTCTTTGTGTCCTTCAGTTTTGCAATTCCTTTCTTTACACAAAACCAAACAACCTAAAATTCCCAAGTCACCAGTGTAGTGGTACATCCAGAAGACTATGGAATGAAGAGTTTGCTACCCACACTCTTGATTCCTTCTCAGTTATGTAGATTTCACATTGAATATCCTATGAGCAATTATTAACCAGCTATGGCAGAGTGTTCATGACTGCTCAACTGCCTGCATTTGGACCAAGGACACCGTGAAACTGCTCTATGCAATAATTAACTTGTGTAAAAATAATTAGTGCAGAGTTAATTAAAGTGCATGTTTTCAATACGCATTCAGTCATAATTATGCGTAATAGTGCATTTTCCTGTCCACTTGAAATATTATACACACTTGTTTGGGAACTTTATCTTTATTGAGATAAAGGTTTGGGAGTATATTGTACAGTGGCTTCTCCAAGTGCACATTCCGGTTTTGGCTGCTATCAGTAACCAATGAACCTGTGTAGCAAAACCCTACAAGAGTATAGGAGGACTTTGAGCTGGGGACAGGAATGCTGCTCAGCATGCCGTGATCCACATGGAACAGTTTGTCTGATGCTGCAGCACAGGTTTCCAGTATAATATGAGATACAATATTGCTATCACTTTTTCTGTAGTTTCCATTATTTACTCCTTAATTCAGTTTACCAATTTAGAGTGATAGTGCTTTTCTTACTGAGATCCAAAAAAAACTGACACCTGCTCAGTACAAAATAATTAGAAGCAAGTGTTAAATAAAATGAGTATTGAATGAAAACAGATACACGTATAAAAAGGTCATGATCAGATGTGAAAGCAACCTGCTTTTTCAATTGCTGTTGTTTTTCAATTGTGGAACTTCAAATAGATACCAAATATTGAATTCTTATACATAACCCACCTGATACTGAATTAGTAGGAGGCCCCAGTCTGAAGTTTCTACACAAAATGAACAAGTCTCTCCAACTATTTGCATCCAGCTTTGAAAAACATACCTGGATTGTTCTGAATTTCACTTTTACTATCTTTGATTGCATCAGGTTTTTGTTTAACCAGCATATATCCTTAGGAGTTTAAAAAGAAAAAGCCCAAACAAAGCCAGAAACCATAGTTAGGAAGATCACACAAAATACTGGGCTAATTTTGAATTCGGTTTTTCTCATGCCTTGTACGCCACTACCAGAAAAGATTTCACAGGCGTAGATTAGAATAGAAATGAGCCAACGATAAACCTCTCCTTAGGGATGTCAGATACTTGTCTGTCATCTGAACTTTGAACCGTGCTTTGAACCACGTTATCCTTACTCACATTTATATATGCTGCAATTTACTTTAAAACATGCTATTTAAAATATACTGCAAACTTTCCAGCATTTCTGTGCTTTGTAAATAAAACTATAAACTTTGTAAATAAAACTATTTATGCTAAAAGCAAAAAGAAGGCTAATATATATTATTTGCCCATTAATGACTGATTTTTTTAGTCAAATGAGCTATGTCCTGCTTCCACTTCAGTGAATACCCTTTTTTCATGATTAGGAAGATGTGTCAGATGTTTTCAAAGACTTAAAGGAGCATTCATTCAGACTACTCTTCTACTTGCAATAATACAAGCTATTTCTTACTACACCAGTCTAAAACATACATAAGATGAAGAAATCACACTTAGTAATTTCTCAGCCATTACAACACTGCCATTAGCAACCTAACAGGTAAAAATTGGAGGGAATCACTTCTGTCTTAATGGAGACATATGGACAAAACCTAACTCAGCCCTATACTCCACAGTGTAACTTAGCTACATTAATAGTTATTCATGGGTCAGTCAGCTGGTTATGTCATGGCTGAAATCAAAGCCATATGACAACCTCACAAAAGAGGCAAAGTAGAACATAGCCATCCTAAAGATAAGAGCACAGTGGGAAAAGGAGAAGGAGGAAGAATGTGTGTCCTGGAAAACCAGACCTGTTCCTGCCTGCCGGTCCTGAATATAGAACCACGACTGGGGTATGTTTCCCCTGTTCAGTCAAACAATATCTATTGCTCCCAGAGCTCTCAGCAAGAAAGTTAACTTCCCAAGCCTCTGGCAGAGAAAAAACAAACAAGTCTGTTTTGCTGCCCTAAGAACCTGCTCATGTCAGTCATTCTGACAGATGGCTCTATCAGACCAAATCTACCAAACTGGACAAAAAGATTATCACCCTTCATGCTGGGGCTTTGGACTTGTATTGAATTATCAGCTGCACATGACTGACCTGCATAACTGGCCTCCAGATTTAAACTGGCTTAGATTTCCTTTTTACTTGTTTCATGTGAAGAATATAAAAAAACCCCACTCTCATAAATTGTCTGCAAGTGAATCCATTACTAAATTTACAAGTCACTAAAATAATAAAATTGAACAAAAGTAGATAATAAAATACAACAGTAATATTAACCCTATAAGCTCACACCATCTCTGCAAAAAAGCTGCAGTGTCAGGAATCAGCCTCTTCTTCAGGCTGTCACATATTAAAGAGAACCTGCAGGTACATGTGAAGGGTTAAAACAGAAACTGTCCTTGCATGCACAGCATGCACCACCACATATCTTTATATTCCAGTCTGCAGCAGGAACAAAGGAAAGCAGTTATTCTTAAACCATAAGTAGTAGTTATGAAGTAGGATGCAGAGTTATTAATCAAACTTGCCACAGCTCTCTTAGATTTGGGCCCTATACTCCAAAGAAATCTCCATCTGTCTCAATCTAACCTTTCCCATGAGTACAGAATGATCTGGGTAGACTTGTAGCTGCAGTCTCCAGGCATAAGGCTGAGTTTAAACCTAATACTATAAGAAAACACTTTAATGAAATTTGCCAAGTACTATCAAAACTATTTTGCAGATAGGAAGTTTATGTGATTTTGCTTTAGCTGAGTTTGCAGCTTTCCAGTGTGTTCTCACAAATGTTCAAGCAGCTGAATATGGAGTGCTGACTAGTCAATAAATACTTATCCTGAATCATGCTGGATAATGGATTTAAAATTGTATTTATCTTTGAAGTTCACTGATTCTAACTTAGAGCTCAAGAAGGACTTAAAGAGCCTTTTTTCCTCCCTCTGTCCATTAGGTCTAATTAAAAAAGCTACCACTTACAATATTGTCCAACCAGTGATTTTACGTAAATATTTCCAGAAATCAGACCTGTCCAAAGAAATAGAATTAAAATATCGCATCAATTTTCAAGTAACCTTTCATCTTCTGATATCATGACAGTTTTCAAATTTACATTCAGCCCACATTCAGAATTTACAAGCAGAAAGTATTTAGACAGATGATTTTGAGCTATTATCTGTGGTTATATTTTCGAGCTATTTTTCAGGTAAGTCTGCAAAACTAATATATCAAAAATTTACTTGCATCTTCTCAGTTCTACAAACTTAAAGGCAGACGATTCCTCAAAATTGTGGCTCTGGGCCTGTATCACACCCTCAATTGCCATTTTTAAAAAGTTAGCAAATTTCTAAGACTTCTAGTATTGAGGAAAAGCTGGAAAATTACCTGTTTAGCCTTTCACAAGAAATAAAAGACATAACACAATCTAAAACTTTTTCCTTCCATTTTTTCTAAACTGCAAAATGGCCTTACGACTTTCAGCAGGATGACAAGCAATTATCTGGCAAGATACCAAGCCGGCAAGTAGAGATTCTGGCCAGCTGGCCAAAGACACGGCTGGCTACTGCCCAGCTTGCCTGCTGCCCAGCTCCTGACTTCCTGACAGCTTCCACCATTCTCCCCCGGCCAAATGCCTTATCCTCATGCTGGCTGCTTGATTTGCCGCGGTTCTGAGCTCTGGCTGGCTGGCTGGCTGGTAGAAAGGCTTGAGCTTGCTCTCCAGCTCCCCAGATGCACAGCCACCCATCTGGTGTTTGAGATCTCCAACAGAGAGATGTGCCAAAATGGACTGTTAGTCTTTGCCAGAGATTCCAGACTGCTGACATTTAATTCCAGTGTAAAACAAACCAAAGTCTCCACAACTCGGGATCATCTATACAAGTGCAATTCCCTGTTTCTTCTCATCAGCTCTGACTGAAGACTAAACAGCTCAGAAACAGACTGGAGTGCTTTTCCATTTTTAGTAGTATCCTATTCCATGCAAAGTTCAGGAAGACCTTCTTTGTAATAAAATAATACTAGGTTGAAATAGAAGTGTAAGAAAATTATTTATGAAGGTCCATATTCTACATCGCTTTGTGTGGAGGCAATGTGCAAAACATATGATCAACAATAATAAATAAGTAACTTGTGAGTGTACTCTCCTGCTTCAAAGAAAAGAAAAAAATAAAGAAATAAAATTAAGGCTCCAAAGATCTTAGATTAAACCTGACATGGAAAGAGAGTGCAATACAAAAAAGGGTTCTGATGTTTGTGTAGAAAGCCTTTCTTCAAATTAAGTCTTCAGAATCTTACCTGTATATGAAAGGCATGCAAAAACAGCTTTCAGTGGTCTCAGTCTCTCTCTCTCTCTCTCTCTCTCTCTCTCTGTATATATATATATGTGTGCGTGTGTGTATTCACATTAATTCACATTATGTATATGATTTTGGAAAAACCCCCACCATAAGATGATAATTCTACTGACTGACCTCGCTGGGTTTCCCTGTACAGTAGTGATGATATTCAACCATACTGGTAACTATTTGTATTTAACATTGCATCATGCTTGACTCCTTCCAGGGTTAAAAAAAGAAGTAGAATGGAGTGTAGACTAGAATATAATAGAAGTCCTGTGTTTCTGCAACATGACATTCTTAAAAAGTAAGAAACACTCCATGCAAGCAGTAGGTCTTACGTTCTTTCTGCCTGAACCCCCTCCAGCTGCTACCACCCAAAAAAAGCAGTGGTGACAGTTTGTGGAAGAAGCTGAAACAATTTTCACTGACAGCAAGCAAAACCCAAGAGACCTACAGCTAAAAGAACTTAGATGCACCAAGCCATCCTACTTCAATTCAATGCTACCTTATTAAGGAAATTAATTAATTCCTTCAATGCAACAGAGAGGACACTACTTAGGGAAAAGAAAGATCATGGAAGTTACTCACGGAGGCCAGGAGAAAAAGCAAAGCTTCCATCAGCATGCACAGACGAAGATCTATAACTTTTTACGCATGGTTTAAGCTGTGTTAAAATTTCAATTCCCTCTCCCTGCTCCCTTTATTACAGTACTGAAATATGGATTCTTGGAGATTCTGGGATTGGTTTAGTTATTTCAGTACTCATAACCCATACTAGCAGTGAATATTTACAAGAAAGTTGCACAATAATTTTCCTAGGCATTAAATAATCTTACAGTTTATTCAAAAGCCTAGATCAAATTGGATCCACAAAACCGACACATTCTTAACACTGAGTCTAATAAAAACTGTGAGGAAAGGTACAGATTTATTAGTCATACTCTTCCTTGGATGAGTTTAGAAATCGTTAAGAACATGAAGAAGTACAGATGAAACCTTCATACTTTATGTACTTCCTTTTAGCAAAGCTGCCACAGGTTTATTTCATTATTGACTCTGAACATTTTAAGGAGAAACGATAGGGACTGACTTAATTCCTTATGGACCCTCACATGGCTCAGCCCTGGGGAAAGGAAAAAGGAGAAAGGGTGAACAAGGCTACCAGGGAAAGAATTTTTCATTTTCAGATCTTATTTCCATCAAGCACAGGATTGGATCAGACAGAATTGGATGAGATATAATCATGCAATATCACCTTCTCCATTTATTAAGCAATTTTGGGAAATAAATATATTAAGTGGCAAGGCATATTCCTGTTTACTAGGCGGTGGAATACGGAGGCATGGAGAAAACCCTCATTTATTCTAAACAAAGACAAAATATTTTTTAATCGATTAAGTACGTTTTTACTCTAGAAAATGTGGAATTCAAAACTTATGAGGGTAAAAATTCGGTATTTTTAGATAAGTGATTAATATATAAGAGTACTCAGCTAAGCTCATCTCTTCCCATTGCCTGGGAAATCTGTTACATGAGCGAAGGGATGTCTTATTAGCTGAAAATGGGTGTGTAGCACAACTTTCCATTTCTAGGTTAAACTGACATTTCAATGCATAACCACATTGCATAGTGTAACAGTGTGACATGATGAAATGATAAAATGCCAGCTCTCAGATGCAGAATTGAAGAAAGAAAAAATTACATTGAGCTGGAAAAAATGTTGCGAGATTATATAGCAGTTATCCCCTTTCCCTCTCCTCCCAACTTTCTTCCTCCCCAAAAAAGAAATCAATGGTTTTTATTCTGAAGATATTCAGCAGTGTCATCATGAACATTATTACAGGAACCTGAGAGATTCTTGCACCATTGTTTCTGGTAAGGAATGAGATGTTTGCTTGATGTATTGAAATTTTTAGCCTGTTTTTCTATGCATTTTGTCATTCCTGACTTTTAATCTAGCAGCTCTCCTATTTTCCAACCACAGAATGATTTTCAAGCACTCATCCTTCTTTCTAGATCAACACATGCACTGACACTGACAGTTTGAAGATTTTCCTTTTAAACTTTGTAAGCCAGCTAGATCACTTTCCACGGCAATATGAATTACAATGATGAAAGTTTGGGAATTACTGTGTTGAACAGAGTTTAGAAGTCAAGAGAAAAGCCCATTTTGAATTCAGGCTAATATTATAATGAAAAAGCAAGGATGAGGATAATATTGATGGTACCTTCACAGTGAAACTTTACAAATGTATTTTTTTCAGCTTCCTTTAGGCCTCAGTTAAGATCTATTTTCTTCAGCAGTTTAGGATTAGGACTGGCATACATTAGCAGTCTTGACTCACCAGGGAGCTAGTGAAAGATATCAGTATATGGCAGATAGCCAATATTTACAGGATGGATTACTTTCATGTTTAATGCAAAAGTCTAATTTTTTGTCCAGCTTCAGAAAATGCATTTTATGGTTCTGGAAGTTATTTATTTTTTCAAAGGCGGGACTAAAACAACAACACTGCACGAAATTTCCGCAAAGTCATATATATGTCCACTTTTTCCTTGGGGGAAAAAAAACCCCAACACCTTTCTAAATTTGATGCGAACTCCTCACAAAAAGTGTTTTATACACCAAACAGCTGTCCCTGCTCTTTCTCACAGCAAAATTGCAGTGCCAGGGACAAATGAAGCTCTCAGAGAAAAGTAGTTTAGAGCAGAGGGGTATCTGTACAAACAAGTAATTAGTAGGAGCTTATCCAAACCAGGCTGTAGTAAAAAGACGAGGTCTTGCATACTTTGTGGATCTATGGAATTGCGTGGGTTGTCCCTTCCATGGAGCTCTATTGGCTCAAAAGTACTCTATGAAAGAACCACAGAAAAATAAAACTGATGATATTTACTTGCTTCAGATGAATCTGTAAGTCAAGAGACAACACAGTTTTTAAGCTTATTAGGCTGTCTTTCCACTTTGTGCATGTTATCATTTTTATATCAGATTCTATTACCAGATATATGATACATATGTGTCTGGGGAGGTTTAGGTTAGATATCAAGAAAAGATTCTTCACCCAGAGGGTGGTCGGGCATTGGAAGAGGCTCCTCAGGGTCACAGCACCAACCTGACAGAGTTCAAGAAGTGTTTGGACAATGCTCTCTGTCAAATGGTGTGACTCTTGGGGTGTCCTGTGCAGGGCCAGGAGTTAATTTCAAGGACCCTTGTGGGTCTCTTCCAACTCACAATATTCTATGATTCTATGTTTAGGAGGTCAGCAAGAGGAGGAAAATAGGAGAAAGCTTGCTCCATGGTGAGCACATTTCTTCAATTTACCATTATTCAAAACAGTCAAAGTTCTAATTTTTGCTAATGTATTTTCGAAAAATTTGAATCATTAACTGATTTTCCAAATTGTTTTCCATTCTATTGACATATTTCATTCATATTGGTTAGTCACCTTCCAGAAAGAATCATTTCAATTTCTGAAGCTGTGGGACATTTTACGATTAAAAAAATACATATAAAAATATGCATTTTTAAATATACATGCAAGTATATATACACACACATAAATATATACTTATATGTATGTAAATATAAAGAAAAAATATAAAAGTTACATGAGAATGAGAGATTTTAGTTTTACCACATTTGTTACTATTAGCTTAAAGCAATTCAGACATTTTTCCTGTTTTCTTTTATTTTTGTTGTGTTTTAGAAACATAAACTAGATTTGAAACTGCAGAATTTTTCAAAAAACAGAAAAGCCAGTTCTGTTCTGTTCTGGTCTAAATCTTCATTTTACTGTATTTTTTTTTTGCCTTTTTTGATCAACAATAACTCATTCATTGTCCCTGCCTTCCTTATTACACATCGTCTCAGCACATATGCAACAGAAATTCCATTCTCAGGACACAAGGTATGATACTCTCAACAAAAATCCATAATCTGAAGGGAGGCCTGAGGAAAATTATTGTGGTGTGCTGGTTTACAAGAAGCTCAGCATGACCCAGCAATGTGCACTCCCAGTCCAGAAGGCCAATCGTGTCCTGGGCTGCATCTAAAGGAGTGCAGCCAGCAGGGTGAGGGAGGGGATTCTGTTCCTCTGTTCCTCCCTGGTGAGACCCCACGTGGAGTTCTGCATCCAGCTCTGGGGTCCTTTGTACAGGATAGACACGGGCCTCTTGGAGTGAGTCTAGAGGCAGCAACAAAAATAATCAAAGTGCTGAAACACATCTGGAGTTGGGCTGTTCAGACTGAAGAAGAGAAAGCTCTGGGGAGATCCTACTGCAGCCTTCCAATACCTTAAAGGGCTAGAAGAAGAATAGAGAGGGACTTTTTACAAGAGCCTGTAGTGATAGGGCAAAGGCATTTGCTTTAACCTGAGAGTTGATTTAGATTTGATATTAGGAAACAATTCTTCACTGTGAGGGATATAAGGCACTGGAACAGGTTGCCCATAGAAGTTGTGGATGCCCTATCCCTGGAAGTGTTCAAGGCCAGGTTGAATGGGGCTTTGAGCACCCTGGTGTAGTGGAAGGTGCCTCTGCTCATGGCCAGGGGATTAGAAGTAGATGATCCTTCAGGTCCTTTCCAATCCAAACCATTCTATAGATTCTATGATCTTTAAATGTGCTTTTTACACAAATATCATCCAGAAATGTTCTCATTGCTATTCACATTTCCTAAGGACATTATTATTCAAGTTATTAGCAACTAGGCATCTTGTGTTCTAATAAATGAAACAAACCAACAAAGTGCTGCATCTCAGTTCTCACCCATACTACAGTCAAAATGACAATACACTGCATGACAATACAGGCAATAGTCCCAAAATCTTGGAAGCTATAGTTACTTTTTTCTAGTTTGAAGGAAACTTATCTGACCTGTCACAGCCATTTATATAGTTCATCTGTTCAGAGGTATAATGCTCTGAGATCATGTATGGTAATTTTGTAATTTTCTTTTATATTTCGCAAAGGATTACCTTATGACCCCCTTGCAAATTCTCCATTTCCTCCTTACATTCAGATCACTTTTGCATTTTCTTCTTTGTCCTCCCTTCAACAGGTCTTCACTGACATGCTTTGTTCAGTAGGACAATCTAGGGTAGTTAAATTTCAGGAGAAAAGTAATTGAATTCTAATGAGCAAGTGAGATCAGCAGAGATCATTTCAGGTGATAAAACATGCCTTTTCACTTTCAAACTAGCAATGCTGAAGTTAAAGTGAACTATTTGAATTCCAAATTTCTAAGAACGTAAGAAAAAAATTGAATTCCTGCTCTTTAGACACCTGTATTACAACAGCTAGCAAGGGCCATCATTGCTTATGATGATATCATATCCCTACATACAGATGTTTCCTATGCTCCTATGAAACACAGCATGTGGAACAACATGAGGTCCAGTTCTAACAATCTTTATTTCTAGTGCTAGATATTTTAAACATATTTCTGCAACTACAGAAACATTGTTGAGTATTGAAATGTGTGCATACTCAGAGACTCTAGTGCTTCCTCATTGTTCAGTCTAGGATGTTTAGGCTATACTGCATAAGGACGCCACATTTAGATAAAACAACTGAGCTTGTTTGGCAGTTAGTTTCTTTTATAGATGTGGGGCCTTGTCTTGGTTCCCAGCTTTGTCATTTTTTCCCACACATTTTTACTACTTTGGCTCTTCTTCTGATGCCTCAAGTAAGCCTAAAGAAATAATGTCTCTCCTCCTCCCACCCACTGTCAGCTTAGTGAGATAAACTGGCATGCATATTACGTGCTCCGGAATCATAAAGGAGCTGTAAAGAAAAAAAGTGCAAAGGCAAGAAGACTATTTGTTCAGGGTTGAGAAGGGAAGAGCAGGGTGTAGGGCAGTTCTACCTGTTGTGCAGGTAAGCTTTTACACTGGTTAAGCTTTCCTTGTCTCAATACCCCACATACATGCATATAAAAGTTATCCAGGTCTTATCCAAACAAAGACAATGGAAACTGCAACTATTTGATGTATCTAAAATTAAGTCATTTGCACCTGTGGTTTTAGGTAGCTGTGACTACCTAATGCCTTCTCATCTACACTGCAATTGTTTTAAAGTACTGATAAAGCAGTCTGATGCACTGCTGTTCCCTACAACAAAGATTAACATTCTTTCCATCTCTAAACAAAGAGGAAGGTTACATTCAAACAAGCTTTTAAGCAGAATTCAGTATGGCACTTGAAATGACCTTTGAAAATCGTTAGTGAACCAGTTATCAACACTTCAAGTTTTATTTCTCCACCACATCTAGCATATCTTTTTTTTTTTTTCTACAAATAACTTCACTAATTATCATTAAAAGCATCTACTCTGAAATGTAAAATGCTGTACAGCTGATTAGAAGGCATGTCAGTCCAGTGTGTCTTTTTCCTTCCAGTACTGAGACATTTGCAGTATGACCCAGTACCCTGAATATGTCAGTAAAAGGCACATATATGAAGAAATGTTTCCCTATTAGCATTGATTAAGAAGTTTCCTGGCAGCTAGTATCAATGAACTATCCCAGATATTAATTTTCCTATGTTACACTACTCAGACTGGTGATGTTAATTGTTTATACACTAAGACAAAGAAATATATCGGCCGTTGAGAATGGTTAGGCTGAGGCTTCTTAGCTTTATTGTAGAGCCTGTAAATCTTCTAACTCTAAATGCACACAATACCACAGAAATATTTCAGACCAGATCCTCTGCAGCAGTAAATCAATAGAGCTCTACTGAAATCAATGGAGCCAGCGTGATTTACAGTAGCTCAAGGTTTGCCCTTTCGATTGCGCCCAGTGATATAAGAGACTCAAGAGGGTTTTTACAGTAATATTCAGGAATATATTTTCCAGTAAATTACAGTTCTTTAAAGATAGAGGAAACTTGAGGAAACTTGCATAGGTATTGCACTATGACACAGAGGATTAGCAGGGTGGGGCATGCAGTTCTTCACTCAGACTTTAGCTACCTGTAGGTAGGCACCAAAATAGGCACCAGAACTAACTTGGGTCTTGTTCCTGCTACAGTCCACCAAGATACTTATGTTTCCCCTGTTCTGCCTACTTGTATGACCATAAAAAATGCTCAGGGAAATCAGTTTCTCCTTATTGCGAGTGAACTCACGGTGTACAGCAGACATGCAACTCCCGGGCTGACAGAGGAGTCCTATCATCAGCCAGGGTGCTTAGCATCTTCTGCCTCCGTCCTCTCCAGAGGCAAAGAAAGGAAGCTATGATCTTTCTTCATCAATCTCTGCAGACAAATCTAAACTTTTGCTCTGATTGGCAGTGCAGCAAATCTTTAACTTCAACACTTTAAGTGCCTAAAGCCAGCAAATTCTGCCAGCCAGTGACTTGAGAAATTAGTATAAACTGTATTTTTTGGATAAGCACAAAGACTTAGGAGACTTAGAAATTTGTATTATTTCACTCTTAAAACCAATGTAAACCTAGAATAACTTAAGACTCAAGTAGACCCTGTTATGTAATCATACTTGCAGTTTAGTTAAATGATATTTTTGCTTTTGAAGATTTCTTAACTAGCTGCTTACTGCTTTCAGAATATTTCCTGGCAAACTGAACACACTGGTGGATACAGCTGAGATGTGGCACTGTAACATATACTCATGGCTCTCCTGTTCATTCTTCATATAGCTTTATTCCTTAGAGGCACATAGGAGCAAAATATATTACTGCAGGCACTATTTTTAGGAATGTTGCCAAATGGTTTTAAGTGACTGTATGCCTGTTTTGATGTCCAGGCCATGTCTTTCTTGTGACTGATCAAATGACCAGAGGTCATCTTAAAAACTCTCATTATAAAAGGCTTTAAAATATATTAAATATAGAGAGGTATGACATAAAATATGCCCACAGTACCGCAAAGTTAATCGTGGTGGAGTTTTTTTATTTGGTTTTGGTTTTTTTCCTTGTAACATTAACATAACTACCCTGAGTTGGAGAAATAAACAGCAAAATATGAGAAAAGAGATAACATTTTTCCTATAGCTGGAAAAAGAAAACAAAGACCCTCTGTCAAGCACAGAATTTCTGTGCTAGAGCTTGACAATGTACACAATAAAAAAAAAAAAAAACAAACAAACTCTAAGGAATCTTTCTATTCGCTGTTGACTAGAAATGGACAACGTAAAAATAACAAAGAGAATTAATTTAGAAGACTTTCAGCTCAGGTGAATGCATTGCTTTTGTAAGCCAGCATTTAGCACTCTGTAAACTTACAGGTGACTTTGGAGCTTTATTTTTGTAAACAGTTTGGCTGTTTAAAATTTGTAATAAAATAAGGGATTATTTCCTCCTTTGTTAATGAGCCTTCCACATCTCTTGCCACACAACTTGACAAGATTAGGGATTGGAGAGACAATGTTTAATTACTTTCACAAGCTGTTTAATGTTTGCAAAGGCTGCTTAGAACTGTGGATGAAATGAGAATAATTATCACTTAATTATATAATCTTTAAGAAAACAAGAACGTGCTTTTTCTTTGAACAATATGTATGCCAGATAACACAATACTCTTGGGCTCAAAAAACCCTCAGAAATCACTTAAAGTTGAATATCTGGTATCTGTTGTATCAGTTCATTGCATTAATACAAGTGCACTAGAACAAAACAGACCATGTGCAAGTTCTGTGATGTGATATGTTATGCTCTGTTAAAATGTCATTTTTTTGGTAAGTATTGTAGACTAGAAAAAGAAATACAGCCATGGAGAAGATGAACAGAATTCACACGCTAAAGTTACCAATGGAAAAATAAGTTACATTGGTTTAGTGGCTAAATAAGCAATTAGATATTCTTTGTTATTTCTTACACTGATTCAAAATCCAAGTCCCTGCTATATTCTTCTGTAGCATTTTGAAGAAGACATTAACAGAAATTCCCTGATATCTGTCTTTTAAACCTGAGGAGACAGGAACATGAAAGAATAACTGTTTAAAATATTGCTAATTGCTAAGGTGCAGTCTTTTCTTTGGACAGAGGTATGTAAACTTATTAATTCATAAATTCAAATGTTCAGGTAAATAATTTGCAATCAAATATATAATTCTAGTAATTCTAGTACAAGACTGTACATTGAAAAACCTGCCCAAATAGACCCTCTTTAAAACAGGACCTCTATAGCATTGCTAAGGCTGTACTTCATTAGTCGTGACTATACTTAAAAAAAATTTAGTCTGTGGGAGATTTTTGTATTTAAATACAGAGATTTTAGCCTTATTGATGGACAAAAGCAGAAAACTGCTTGAACTGGAGAAAGAGGAAGGAAAAAAATCAGTATTTCCCTAGCATGACATACTTTGCTTAATTCCAAGCAGCCTAAGGATTGCTATGAGTTTTTGGGGGGTTTTGTTTGTTTGTTTGCTTGTTTTTGTTGTTATTGTTGGGTTTTTGGGGGGGGGGGAAGTTTATGGTTTTTTTGGTTTTGGTTTTGGTTTTTTTGCTAATATATCTTAAGGTGTGTTAAATCCATTCAAGAAACTAATTTAAAAAAATTAAGATACATTTGTACCTTTATGGGAGTTAAAAACAAAATAGCAAGACTCTATTACAGAATAACCTGAAATCTAAAAGTTGTGAATCTTGGCACACGTTTTTGGCATGGACACTGTCTTTAATATATAAAAAACCAGGTATATATTTAGCTATAAATTGAGTGATAGTGCACATTCATATGATAGTAAAGAACTACATTATATTGTGATGTGTTGACCCCAGCCAGCAACTAGACACCCCCACAGCCACTTACTCACTACTCCACTTGTTCCAGCAAGAGAGAACAGGATGACAGAAAGCAGAAAAACTTTTGGGCCTCAGAAAGGTAGTTTATAAATGTAAGAAAGATGGTGGGTGGGTTTACAAAGGCAAAACCCTTCCCAGAAGCAGACTGATGCCCAGTCAGTCTCTGAGCAATGGACATATCGGAAGACAAAACCCCAACCCTTCTTCCACCAATTTATTGCTGGGTGTGATGTTATATTGTATAGAATATTCCTCTGAACAATTTGTTCCCCACCTGTCTTCTTTCCTCTCCCCATCTTACTGTGAGTGAGCTTTGCAATTTGTGTTCCTTTGTCTTCAGTCCTATGCATGAACATCCTGATCTGTTCCTGTTAGGATTGAGGAAAAACATACAACTGGTTTACTCCCTCTTTATCAACCCTCCTTTAGACATGTCCCAGGAGCATATGGTGGAGCATCTGGAGTTCTCTCTCTGCCTCTGCTCCTTGGCAGTCCATGGTCCTCAAACAGGTGAAGACATTAGGTTTCTCAAAGATAGTGTTATTATAGGGTTTGGGGTGGTTTTTTTTTCTTTTCCCTGAACATATGGTAGTTGGAATATGCTTGCTCTTTGATTGCTGGAAAATCCACTACTGCTGTGAATAAAATTTAGCATACCACTAGAAACACTGGACTTATATTCTTCATTTCTGCATCGAGTCAGGATTTTTAACTAAAGACAATATAAGCATTTCTTTATTTTTAGCACGTTTTGCATCCAGGAGGTTCACTAGCAAAGACTGCAATCCTGCTATTTGCAGGATATCAGTGGGAGGCTGGCTTTCACAGCTGTGTTCACACTGGTAGGGATTCAAAATCACACACGTAACTGCCTTATGTACTTGCTCTGATTTTCTGATAGCATTCAGTCCTGCTTCTCCCGTAATCTTACAGACATAAGTACATCTGCAAAGAGTCTGCAAAAGTGGCTGTGAGTTTTCCCCCATCTCTAGTTACTCTCTGAGTCATTCAGTCTCCTAGTTTCTGAAAATGTATTTCTGCTGCATCATAATCATTACCTTTTAAACTGAGAAGATGGTCTACATTTTTTCCTCGCCCTCTGTTCCTGAGTAATTTTCATGGATCAGGGCAGAAAGCACACATGCTGTTGGTGTTTACTCACCCCAGCCAAGTATTCTAAACTAATATATTCTGTCAAGACTTTCTACTTCTACTTAGATATACTTGAGATGCTTCCACTTGCTTTACAAACAACTAACAATATTGCAGACCTTTTTGTCAGTCATTCCTATTGAAATAGCATACACATCTCTGAAGCGATGGGAGTACCACATTCCCAAATTGAACATACAAATGTAAATTCACACACCTCAACAGAAATTTAACTCTTCCGCCAGGCAGTTCTGTATTTTCTGAATGCTTGATGAGTACCTTCTTTCATTGCTATACAATTTTTATAGTAAAAATAAAACAAAACCCCAAGTTACCCACAAGATCATTCGGTTACCCTATCCCTCAGCCTTCACCATTAAACCCCTCTGAAAAAAGAAAAAAATTTTAAAAAATTTAAAAGGGAAAAAAAAACCAACAAAACAAAAAAAACCAACACTTTGAAAACTTGAAAGTTAATCCATAAATATAAGGGCTTTGGTCCTCCTCATTTGCTATAGCCAACAAAATCCTTATACCTCTGTACACCTCAGAAGATTGCAGACAGTCACAGATCTTTGTACTTTAACAAAGAAAACAGCTAAATTTGGTGTGTTCACATCAAAAGAACATGAGATGTACTAGACCAGATAGAGGTCTAGCTGGCTTGGTATTCTGTCTCAAATACTGGTCACAAGCTGATGGTTAAAACAGAAAAGAACCAGAACCAGTGAAGGACATTTCCCATTTATATGTATACCCTGCCAAATATTTTCCATAAAATGCACTTACACAGTAGAATGTATATTTAGTACTTCTATGAAATACATGGTATCAATTCATATTTAATATCCCTAAATGACTTTATCTATCACATTTTTGTCCAGTAATTTCTGGTTCTATGTATCCTTTCACTATCTATAACACTCTCTGGCAATGAACTCTACAGCTCTACCACCCACTGTATGAAGAACCATTTCTTCTGTTTAGTCTGAGGCTAAATCATCCTAGTTCTGTTTCATTACCAAACCCCAACTTATTTTAAGGAGTCTAACCTAAGATTTTCATTGTTTTGCTATGTATGAGCAGTCAGGGTCCTTCATTATTATCTATCGACTCATCTGATGCTGAGAGTCCATTCATTTAACCCTTGTTTGTGACATTGTTTCATGAGGAATAGATGTAAATGAAGCTACTACATAACTGTTCCATTTCTGAGACCGGGATTCATGCCCCATGTTGTGATACGTGCATTGCTTGCGAGCAAGCACCAGCAATTGGGAATGCTGGGAAGATAAAAATGAAGCCTCAGACCTTTGTCTGAGTTAATCTACACAACAGGAATTGCAAATCTATAAAACTGAGTTCCTTCAAGAAGAAACTTCTGAAAACAAAAGTAACAGTCCAAACTGCTGAATAAACACAGGCATCATCAAATCTATGTCAGAGCTTTTTCAAAGGAATGAAAATAAATATTTTATAAAATGCATCCACAGGATATGCTGCATCTACAAATAAAAATCCAGCTCAGATTTGAGGACATAAAAATTATATTGCAGCAAAGGGCTTACCCCCTTAGAAAATAAGGCCTAAAAACTGTCCAGCTATAATGAAACAATGCATTATTAGTCCCTAATGCATTCGTCATAAAATAAACATACTCAGCTTTGAGAATATAGCTGTGTAATTAGCAATGAAAGAAAACCATTTTCAGGTTCTGACTGCTACAAGTCCAAGAGCATTATAAATGAAATATTTTAAATCTTCCTATGTTGACCCCAAAATATTGTAATGTATAAAATATAACTGTAGAAGCGAACCCGATGCCTTAGGATTTTAGCTTTTATATTTTTCAAAACCTGTACTGCTTTTAGTGTATAACTCTAAACTCCATATAGAGTGTTAGTTAACTGTCTTCACATTTTGATCAGACAAAACAATACCTCTACACCTGAAATTCAAGGACACCCTACTGCCTCAGGCCCCAAAAGGTATAAACAAAAGTGAATTGGGGGGGGGGAGCAAACTGGGGGAATATTAGTTCATTACCCGAACCTGTAATTGGAGGATTAACCCCTGATATGTAAATGGACAAAACATATATGTCTGAAAAACTTGTGACTGTCGTCCATCTCAGGCGTAGCCCCTCTCGGAGGCTTTTGACTGCCCAAGGTGTACCTTTTGAAGGCCTTTAATAAATACCTACTTTTATTTCTCTTAGTCTTGTCTAGCCTCTGCTCTAGGTAGCCACTTCAAGGCATCAAACCTTTCATAGTTTCCTTCAGTTATCAACTACAACAACTTTGCGGACTATCTTGCTCCCCTCTAACAAACAGCGGGTTTTACTATTCCTTTAAAGTTGACCCTTTCAGAGAATAAGGCTGTCAAAATTGAGTTTACCAGTAATATAGCTAACCTACAATTAGTTGAATTCCAGCTCAGAGTACAAGATATCTTCTGACATCAACTCCTCTAAAGTGAAATATTTAGAAATTAGTCAAGATATTCTGAAATCAGACTGCATTTATAAACACAGTCACCTTTCTTCTTCTTCATAACCATACAAAAAATCAGTAGAGAAACATCAGCAAGATCTGTTTTTCTCCATAATAAAAATACTTTTACAAATGTAATACCAGATATTTTTTGGTTAGTCAGCAAAAGAATAAAGACATCGACAAAAATACCCTTGTGAAGGCTATAAAATACGGAAATATAATTCTGTCTCTAAAAGTACTTTTACATTGATCCTTGAATTGGAATTACTTTGGAGGACATTCCGGAGACATATCACTGTCTAATTGCCGTATTCTTCTAGTATTTCATTCTTGGCCAGAGTCAGAGATACAATGACAGGCTTTGGTCTGACACAGCCAGCCATTCTTAGAGCATCATTCTGAAATGCTTCAATTCATTGATATCCCACACTGAAGCAATTACAAAGTTTAATAGAATAACTTCAAAAATACTGAGCTTATTCCCAATCAAGAAATTACTTTCCCATCTTATGATAAGAAATGTCTTCTTTTAGAATCTCCTTCTTGCACAAGAACCTGCAGAGTATCTGCTTCATACTTGATTTTCCTGTAGATCTTGATGTTTTCTGACCTGAGATTAGTGGTTTGAAAGGAAAGGAGGTAGATATCTTCCTCTTTCTACTCTACTTCATATCAGAATAAGCTTATTCTTTCAAAGAATTTTTTGTTTTATAACAAGAGATGATAGCATGGTGAGAAGGAATGAGATCCTAGTCTCGTGACTGTTGAATGAATGAGGGGAAAAAAAGTACAGAAGTGGAATCTGAACCTGAGAATACCCCAGGGGAAGTTACTGAACTTACTTCCTTGTCTTAATGAATCCATTTTTTCTTCCATCCTAAACCTATGAAGCCGTTCATGTCAGAACTGGCACAGGCATCCCTGAACAGAGTTTCAGATGTCAGCCTCTTTCTTGCCCTTTCAGGATGTTTTTTCCCCAAAAGCTTCAGGCTTTTGACACATAAGTCATGTAAGAGCCTAAACAGCAAATCTCTCCTCCAGCCCTGACAAGGCTGGAAAAGGTCAACTTATTACATACTTGGTGGGACAGGAGGAAATAAGACAAATCTCTCCTTTCTTAGTCATCTTCTTTGAGAGCATTGGAGGACTCCTCAGTCTTTTTCTTCCTGCCCTTTGACTCTTTGCCATGGGGATACCCTTGGAGCTGGGTGCTTGTTTCTTTTTTTCTTTGTTAAATCTCTTCCTCTATGAACTAATAAATACTTTTCCCAGTCATTCTTTCATACCTTTCAGGAGAATGACAGAGACATTCTCAACAGAAGCAAGAGATCCTCTTTTTCCCTTTGTATTTTTCAGGTAGAAGACAAAGAGGTAGCAATGACAGAAATATACACATGCAGCAATCATTACTTTGTGTGTTTTTGTACACACACACACACACACACACACACACGCACATAGAAGTTACCTCTGTGCTGAGATTACTTAAAACACCCCAATTTTTCTACACCAATGAAAAATTAATCTACTTCCTATTCATTACTTCATAATTGGGTGTCAACTGCTACAAAATCATAACTGAATCATAAAAATAATAAAATCAAAATAACAATCGCAATATTATATCTGCTTTGCGGCGATTTGAATACTTTCACACAAATGATACCTTACACCTGGGAACGCATTTCAGGATGTCCTGTGGTGCTTTCTTTTGGGAGGAACCTGCGCAGAGGGGCAGGAAGGGCAAGAAAACTGGTACTATTTGCTGCATGCAGTTATGTGCACGCTCTTCTCTTTCCTCAGCAGCTTGTTTGACAGCATTCCTGTCAGTGTTGGGGGATCCATGTTTGAAATTTGTATTGACCATTCTGATGGTGTTTGCTATTTTATTGCAATGGTGTCTGAGAGAACACGCTCAAGAGAAATGTTTTTTTTCAGACAACTTCAAAACAAAATTTGACAATGTACTATTGAAGAGTAGCAATTTTTACAACAAATGCTAAAATCAGTTCTTTCATCTCCGTCCTATTCAATTTTCCTCAAGCCACAGTGTGTAAGTAGAAAGATAGCAGTGTGAAAATAGGTCAACATATGGAAAATCTCATTTACTGAAACTGAGTGCATGCACTACTTGATCAATGGGCAGCTGTGTAAGAAGACAAAAGTATAGTGGGAACAAGTATAAGACTGTCTATTTTCTCTAAAAATGATGGAAAAAATGGACACCTGAAAATGAATCCACTTAACCTAGAAGAATGAGCATCAGCCTACCTCTTGGTAACTCTATTCACTTCATCTAGAAATATCAGTTTTCAGAACAGAATCTAAACAGCCAAAGGTATCTAAAAAAATAGCAAAGGCATCCTCAAAAACCGCAAACCATTTACCTGATTCTAACAGTGTTGTGCACTGTTGCATGAAAGATCCCAGTCCAAGTTCCCGGAGCTCTTCCTAGGTTTTTTGCTTTAATGAATATTGCGGGTCATTTAAGATGTGGAGGAGAAAAATCGTTCTCAGCTAGTGCAGAATTCTTCATTTCTTTGTTATGTACAAAAGAAATTAATAAACCACACTAAGTATCTCCCAATCACCTTCAAACACAGAATTTTTTCTAATGTTGTTTCAGTTTTTCCCTTTTGCAAACTTGAAAGCATGATTTCTGCTGGTATCATTACAAAATAAATCTGGGAAGACAGTAAAGAAGTTCTATTTTCTTACATAAACTAGTTACAGAAAGTCACAGAGAAATAAAATATGTAGCTGCGCATAGATACAGCTAATAGCTTCAGATGGAAAAAATCTTGACAGTCTCTGCACAATCAGCTCCCACTCAGGGATCCACACTGCCTCCTCATCAGCAAGCATTCAGCAGAGATATTCCATAGATATCAGAGTGATGTCAAACAATTTCAGCAAGTCATTGCAGAATAGCTGTCTCTAAAACAATCTAGCATAATCTTTTAATTCTAAATAGTAATACAAATCAATAGTGCAAAAAACCCCAACCCAAAGCAAAATAAACAGACAAACCCCCGACCACTGTAGAAATGCCATGCACTTGAAAGTAACTTTAAGCTGATTATTTTTCAGAATATAATTCTGCAATATATTTCTGCAGAAAATGAGTCTTCATCTCTTCATTAATTAAATTATTTTCTTTCAGTTACTTTTGATACCTGTTCCTTGTTGAAAATATGCTACTATGTCAAAAAATGTCTTTTACCTTTAATAAAGAGTAATTACCTAGCTAAGTATCTTTTAACAAAATGACTGCTTTGAAATGAAAAAAACTTATTTTCCGACAAGGGTTTTACATATTCCTTTAAAATTTATTTGAAAATATTTGAAAACTTACATTGAAAAAAGTTCAGATGAGTCTTTACCACTTAGATCGTCCCTTCCAAAAGAGATTATAAAAAAGTTAGAACTGATCTGAAACACTGTTACCAAGTCAGAAGCTTTCTGGTTCAGATTCAAATTAAACATTTATCACAGATGTCTAGACAACCCCTGGACAGGCAAAATAGCTTAAGCCTAAAACCTGCATCCCTGCCTATTTCCATTGCCACAGACAAAACCTGGAGATATTACTGTATCAGTCTCTTAACTGAAAATCTAAAACCAGACTGAAGATTATGTACCAAAGGTCATAGACACGTAAACACATTCGTTTTCCCACACACCAGACCAAGATACAAACATTTTAAGGAAAAGAGGATTGTTTATCCCTCCTAGG
This sequence comes from Cnemophilus loriae, assembly GCA_013397755.1. NCBI lineage: Eukaryota > Metazoa > Chordata > Aves > Passeriformes > Corvidae > Cnemophilus > Cnemophilus loriae. The sequence goes on from VZTF01005565.1 coordinate 168,176, forward strand.
AGTTTTTCCTCCTAGTTGTTGTAATGCCCTGGGCTGCGTGGTGGGTTCAGGGGAAGGTAGTTTGATGTACTCTGGGCAGTGTGGGGGAGAAACAACAAAATTCTCAGGAGATTCAACAATGAAAGTTTTACTTGCAAACTTCAGAGTATTAAAGTAAAATACTACTACTTGGCAAATGTTAAAACAACTTCCAGACAAAGTAAGGCACTTCACAAATTTTAACGTAGCAGACTTTAACTTGTCCAGATACAACAAGGCACTTACTAAGGCATTGACTGTAAGTTTTTCATCTGGCTTACAATATATTTTGAGAAGAAGCAGTTAGGAGACAGAAAAAGAGAAAGGAAAAGAAGACAAAAAGGTGTATAGTCACCACCCTAGGACGCAGCATGGTCTCAGATACTTTTACATCCAGAGTAGTTGAGCACACCACTCTACACATGTCGCTGTCTTTTTATCTGCCCCAGTCCACTGAGGCTTCCCCACAGGCTCATGCCTGCTCTTTAATGTGTCCCACAGGACTCCCATGGTTGGCTGGTGCTATTTTGGGGCTTACCAAGAGGTCAGTCAGGCATTTTGGGGCAGGCCATGCAGTTGGCAACTGCCATTTCGGTGTGGACCAGTGTCTGACTAAGGCTAAAAGGGGCAGAGTGGAACAGTGCGCATAAATGAGATTTCACGGGAAAAATCCTGTGGCTGCAGTAGGATGATGGATAGTTATAGGCTCTTCAGGAAAGATAGGCAGGACAGATGAGGTGGAGAGGAAGTGTTGTACATAAAAGAGGGGCTGGACTGTACAGAACTTGCAGTTGGGGATGATTGAGAGTCTCTAGGTAAGGAGGAAAAAAGCTAGCAAAGTGGGCAATCACCAACCATATGAAATTTAACGAGAACAAATTCCAGATTCTGTGCTTGGGCAACAGTGTAATGCTGGATGTACACGTAGACTAAGAACAAGAAGCTGGCGTGCAGCCTTACAGAAAGGAATCCGGTGGCTGATGCTAAGCTCAATGTGAATAAACCATGTGGCCTGGTGTTCAAAGGGGCCAACCAAATCCTAGGGTGCATTAAGTACAGTATAACTAAACGACCTTCGCACAGAGGGTGGCGGAGATGAGGAAGAAGGGCCCATATAACCCTTGAAATTCATCAAATGAACAGTTTACTGATCGGAGATCTTGAGGGTGAGCTTGTGGGATGTCCACAGTTTCTCCTCTCCCAGCTAATGTTGGGTGCAGAGGCTGCTGTGCTGTCTGGGAACTGGCCAGGCACTGCTCTGACAACCATTTGTGTGATCTCATGGAAAGCAGCCCAGATGTGCTAGGGTTCATGAAAGGTCAGCCCTGTCACAGGAAGGTCCACATCCATCAGTTCTTCATCTTGAGATTGGTCCACCCCTGTGAGCTCCATGTCCTTTTATGTCAGATTGGCACTCATGGACTCACCATTTTTCAGTGGGTTGATATACATGGGCCATATGCATCCTCCTCCTCTGATTCTATTTTCTCCTCCTGGGAAGTGGCTTTCTCCTTTGTGCTTCTCCCAGGAGCCACCTCTCTGCTGTCCCATGGCCGTTGGGCACAGGGACCGTACTTCACCTCCCCTTGTGAGCCCTGGGGTCTAGTCTTCTCCTTATTCCATACTCTAGATAAGATGGTAGTAACAACATTCCAGGAGGGTTGGGGTCCTCAATGACCATCTCCTCTTACTTGGCATCCTGCAAGGGACACAGCCACCTGTGCTTGACAGCGGCTGAGAGAGGTCAAAGCATCCAGACATCCCGCTGACAGGAAGAGGACACTCAGTCAGCCTGCGCAAGGTCTCTGCCTGCAGTCCGTAAAAGAACTGTCTATTGCTAAGTGTCGCACAGACTTTTTTCCCGTATCACCTGCCCTTGTCCCTGGAGTTTGGAGGTGCTTTTTCTTCTGCACAGAGGGAAGGGGAAGGCCTGACATCCTCTGGGAAGCTGTGCCAGCATTTTACAAGGACCCTGTTGGAGGCCATGGATAGAGGGCCTTACAACGTGGAGATGGTGGTGGTTCAGCCTGAAGTGTATCCTTGCTCTGTTTGTTCTTATGAAGAGCAAAGCTTCTCATCACTTTATTGGTCTATTTCTTCCCCATTACAAGGAAGATTTCTCACATTTTGTTGGAAGAATCAGAAGCAACTCCTGAACTGCAGCCTTCTGGCAGGTTTCCAGGAATAAGCTCTTGCCCTTCTCATCTGCCAGAAGATGGCTTGGAAACACACAAATAACAAGGTGACATCAGTGACTAGCCAACACAGCTTCACCAAGGACAAATTGCGCTGGGACCAACATGAGCCTTGCTTTGAGGAGGTGAAGGTCCTAGTGGGACAATGGTAGAGCAGTGACTGTGTGGTGGGTTAACCCTGGCTGGATGCCAGGTGCCCACCAAAACTGCTCTATCACTCCCCCTGCAACTGGACAGGTGAGAGAAAATTTAATGAAAGATTCATGAGTTGAGATAAGGGCAGGGAGACATCATTCACTGATTAAGGGGCAAGGATTGTCACGGGCAAAACAGACTCAGCCCTGGGAAATTAATTGAATTTATCACCAATCAAATCAGACTATGATAATGAGAAATGAACCAAATCTTAAAAATACCTTCCCCCCACCCCACCCTCCTTCACAGTCTCTATCTCCTTCCCACTGGGAGCACAGAGACATGTAGAATGAGGGCTATGGTCAGTTCATCATAGGTTGTTTATGTTGCTGCACGGAGAGAGGAGTCCTTCTCCTGCTCCAGTGCTGGGTCCCTCCCACAGGATACAGTTCTCCACAAATTTCTTCAGCATGAGTTATTCCCATAGGCTGCAGTTCTTCATGAGCTGTTCTAATGTGGGTCCCTTTCCACAGGATGCAGTCCTTCAAAAACAGCTTGCTCCAATGTGGGTCACCCACAGGATCACAAGTCCCGCCAGAAAAACTGCTCAAGCCTGGGCTCGTCTTTCCATAGGTCCAAAGTTCTCTGTCAGGAGCCTGCTCCAGCATGGCCTTCCCAAGGAAGTGGTAATGGCTTCAAGCTTGTCAGTGTTCAAGAAGCATTTGGACAATGCTGTAAGATGCATGGTTTAACTTTTAGGTTGCCCTGCGTGAAGTCAGGAGTTGGACTCGATGATCTTCGTAGGTACCTTTTGACACAGGATCTTCTGTGATTCTATTCTATGATTCTATACTCCTTTCTTGAATTTTTGTCCCTCTTTTTCTATTCTTTTGATGACATTAAACATCACTTCAGGAACCCTGAGGAAGACTAAAATAATGAACATATCTATTTGAACCGTAATACAAAACAAAAAGATTATATGCAATTCACCCTCAAAGTAGAAGCCATTATTATTCTTTTTCATGGCTATTTAAGAAGTTTTTTTAAAAAAATAGAAAGCTGCTGAAGTAATATTTTCACCTTTAGACATTGTCCTAAAGAAAGCGCTATGTTTGAAAAATCGTCAGAAATTCTATTTTCCACTTTCATTGTGAAATTAAGAGAGCTTTCGCATTTTGAACTCTACCCACACACTGCAGCAGCAGTCCCCTGGATTGTTCTGAGCCTTAAATAGGTGTGCTTTGGAGAAAGTAGAAGGAAAAAAATCCTTCAAAAGATCCCACGCTAATGACATTCTAAACTTTTAAGAAGTTTTCTTTCCATATTTATTGAAGCCAGGCATTTAATTTTGTACTCATGGGTCCCAATGTATTCATGGTTTCCTACAGGAGATTTGGATATTTCTTTGCATGGACAATTGTGGCTGTAATTATCTATTATCCCAGCAGCCTGAACCTTTTTTGTGAGCACATATTATTAGTTGGTGGCAGTGCTCAAATATTATCTGATATTGGCAAAGAACAATCTCTGGGCCTAGCTTTTCTTCATATATGCCAGTATGTGAACCAATAATAGCTCTTCAGAACTCAAAAAGTCTACCCCAGAGTGAGACTGGAGTAATGAGGGAAAAATCAGACTCCCCAGTTTGAAATTGTCTTATTAGAGAAACTAGTTTGTACTTAAAAGTGAAAAGTTTTATTTTATTTTTTACCTCATCTATGAAAACTGTGGGTCTGCTGGTGAGGGTGAACAGGGCCAAATATAGTCATAGTCATAGTCCTACCAAAAGGGATGTGGTGGGCTTCAACACTTCAGCTAGTGCATCTAAGTGCAAAGCATGTGCCACACTGTATAGTATGGATAGGATACTATTTACCCTGTCAGCAATCCATGATGAGAGGTCACTGGAACTTGCATATTGTGGCTTCGTTTCTAAGACATTTCATGTCATGTCTCAGTACAACTGTTAGAAAGCTTTCAAAACTAAGTGGAGGCACAGCATTCAGGAAAGCTTGTCTTTATCCTTGTACTGTACACCTGTGCCCTTGTGGCTAAGTAGGCTTTTTCTTCAGGGAAGGGGCACTTCCCTAGGAGGGAAGAGGCGCTCTCCACACCTGGTGAGTGCAGTGCAGTAATGCACAATTAGTACCCTACCTTGTCTGAATCTGTATAGCTGCCCAGCTTCACAGAAATCTATAGACCTCCTGCATGATCAGAGGATGGGCAGTTTGGAAAACTTCCAAACTGTGATTCAATCGTGTGTTGAAGATCTTTCCAGTTTCTCAAGCCTAGTCTACACCTAATCTGTAGGGAATACTTGACAAGCTTTGTTAAGTTGCTGCAGTTTGGTCATGTACACGCCCAAGCATGTATGGTTTCTAGTAATACTGAGCAACAGATCTAAAATCACGAAGGTTCCTTCAAATCATTAGTCACTTATGAAGAACTGGCTAATAAGACTGAGAGTAGGGCAGGCTGTTTCTTCCCTTCAGTCTTTGCTTCATCTCTCTCACAGGTCACGCACTCCTGCCCTGCAAAGGATATTTCTTTAGAAATAAAGGGTTTTCGACAGCATAGTGAACTGCATGCAAATTCAATAAAATACATTAGAGCTTATCTTTATGCCCAAGACTGAGTTAACCTAAGCATATGTACATTTTTCAACCCTCTTACATTTTTCACTGCCAATGAACCACTGATCCTTCAGGACCTTTTCCCTGTGTTCACTTTAGCAGCACTGAATTTTAAGTGCCTAGAAAAATATAGAGAGAGCTTGTACATATTTACGATATTTTCTGTTAAAGCTTAAAAATGTGTCATCTTGAAAATGCAGTGGAAACTTAAATTTCAGATTTACGATAGCAAAACTCATCTCCTCATTTTGTGTTCTACATTAATTGAATTCATTACCAGATTTCCGAGTTTGGACATAAAAAAGTTGCACATACGTATGGAAACGCAGTGGTTGCATAAGTTTAATACCAGGAAATTAATGTGGAAATGCTTGCATTTTTTCCTCTGGTTTTGGCTGCTTTTAACTGATGCCAGTTAAGATAAACTGCAGCCAGTCATCAGAAGTGTAAATAAGGACCCTATTGAAAAGTATTAAGGCACCAATTCCTACCTTGTTTTCTGAAATCTCAAGCTATCGAAAGCCCACTTGCTGTGTGCTTGATCTCATAATGAAACTGTACTTTAAAATGAATCACAGGAGTCCATACAATTCTGTTTTCCACAGTTTTAACTCATTAAAGTCTGGAATTAAGTTGTGTAAAGTGTAGAACACCATGGCTCTGAATTAACCTATGAAAAAGACAAGTGTTGCAAGGGATATGTTATAAAAACTGACTTTGCATCTCAATTAAACTCAATATCACGTAACTTCATTATAAAATTTCTCCTCTCTCCTCTGCCATGAAAAGGCTCTATTCAGCCATTATTCAGCTATACTATTTATCAGGGGAAAAAAAAAAAGAAAAAACAGAAAAAGTAGAACACTAATAAAAAATAACAGCTTCTGGTGGTATGAGGCCTGTTTGGAAAACTGTAGGTCCTCTGTAAAAAAAACAATTCTGCATCTCAAAAATACATACTAGAATAGAAGAAAAGAGAAGAAAATATTTGAAAAAGATGTCAGAAAGCAGAGATTGTGTGTGGCTATATAAAAGTTTTTTGAAAAGCTTTAGACTTGATTGAGCTGAAATGTAAAAAGGCAATAAAGAAAGTAATGAACATTTACTGAAGTAACTTTTCATAGTTATAAACATTTTTTGGTGTAACATTGGAATAAATCAGCTGTGTACTGATACGGCACACATCATGTTTTAGCAGTTGCAGGACTTGTGAGGAGTAAATCTATAAATAGATTCAAAACATATCAATCAAATGCCAGAGGACATATCCACTGGGAGTCTTAAGTACAGTAACACAGGGAACCTCCAGGATAAATCACTGCCTGCCAAGACCTCAAAAAGCATACCAAGGGATGCTCGTGCACCAGGGATACACAGGGATACCTGCTAGCAGACACTGCCAGAGACAGCATATTGGCCCAAATGAATATTTGCTGTGACTTGCACTATGATTCTCTGAATAGTAAAATGCAAATCGGATTTACATTTCAGAATTCTTTCTAGGCTTTATGTTTTATGTTTTGAGTGTAGCAAGTAAGGCAGAATGAAATCATTGCATTTGACAACTAGTCTTGATAGAAAAGAGGTTTCTAGGAATTAAAGTAATTAACTCTTCTAAACACCATTTGGGCAAGTGAGTTTAGTAAATTTTGATTGTATCTACATTTGAGAGATAAAACCGTAGCACAGCAGAAAGTCCTGTTGGTTACTGGGAATCCCAGAGAGCCATTCAAATGAGGTAGATAATCTGGTATTGAAATGACAGGTGCTTAGAAGAGCCACCATCTTCCAGTGTTCGCAGAGTACTTTTATCTTTTTCTCTGATTTATTCTCTAAGACAGCTTGTTGAACAATCAGAAGGCAAGTTCGATATGTAAAGAATACAGAGGAAATACATTTTGCCTTCTTCAGTCATTACAGTTCACATGTACCTTTAACTTATGAAAGACAAGACTTTGTAAGGGGATAAAATAGCAAAAAAGAACAAAATAGTGTCCACTAAACAAAATCATATTGGATCTCTTTATCCTAGTAATACGCTAAGGGTTGTGCTATTCAACTGTTCTTTAGCACAAATCTAGTAGATGAGTCCAGCTATAAATTTGTATCTAACTTTCACTGAAGTAGCCAGTTGATAAATTTTCCCAAATTCATTCATGTAAAAAGTGTGAAGAAAAAAGCCCAAAAAACGATAAAAAGATAAAGCTTGAGGAAATGGAATTTCTCCTGAATTTGGAGCAGAATACAGAGAGTTTGGTCCCTTCATATTAGAGACTGTGAGACGTACAGCCATTTCAGTAATAAATAACATTGACATTGTGCCTTTCAGCATGAAGAAAGTTATTAACATATGATGAAATGCAATCAAGCTAGCTAGAGCAGCATAATAAGTCATTATTTAAAATTTAAGGCATTTTAGCTATGTGTGCATACATTTGCAAAGATAAAGCATGCTAGCTTAAACTTCATCAGTAGAGGTTTTATTTAAACCCTCCACCTCACACTTTTACAGACACATATCATCTTACTGTTATTCTATGGCGTTTACATGATCAGCTGTGGCTTCTTAAAAAGTGTTGCCCCTTTAAATGCTGAATTAAACCGTAATCTGTCATATACTGAGTCTCAAAGGGCACCAGAATTTTGCTCCAGGCTTCTTAATTTATTATACTGAATTTGAATTAGAGAAAATTAATGCTGCTTAAAAAAATATACTGAGTTCATAAACTAAATAGAATAACACAGGTTGGAAAAGTCATACATAAACAATATTAAAAGAGAGAGAGTGATGTATCTGTTAGTCATGGTCAAACTGTGAGCAAGACTGATCTGTTCAATTCAACAAGCTGAATGATGCAAATTGTTTCCGAAGTATCAAACACCTTGCAGGAAGAAATTGCTTTTCAAGATTTTGGGTTTCTCTTTGGAAGTGAGGTACTCCGCTTTCTTCACAGCGTTGTAGAGGACCGTCTGATGTAAAGGGCTTGTAGAGTGAAGAGACACTTTACAAAAACAAAAGAAATGCTGAAAAGCCTCTCTACACTAGTAATCAACTGTTATTAAGAATCAATGTATTAAGAACTTGGGTCAAATGTTGTTTAATTTCCTTAAACCCTACATAATATCAGATAAAACCTATTCTTAGTCCTGTTAAATTCTCCGAACTAGTAAATATTGTGTTTTTAGTGGATATATATTGTACTGAAAAATATTAATGTCTGAAAGATCACTTTTAATCACCTCAAAACTGAAAAAAAGTGACAAAACAAATTATAAGATTCAGATTATTAATACTTGTCTGCACTGGCTTCAGCTTTCCATGTTCATTAATATCACACTAGGAAAAAAAGTCACTTTCTTATTTCTTTCAACAGATACATGTCAAAATCATGTCCTCCAGCTGGTGAACATCTGTCGTAGTTGTGCGGGTTCATCTTAGGGGACACAGTTTCTCAATGTTCCATTCTGGGAACTGTATTTTGCAATCCTTAGCAGTATTACTGGTGACACTGAAAATAGCTGCTGCAGGTCATGCAGCTGGGGAGTTTTAAGAGTTTCTGATTTCTGACTGTCTAACATTTTTATTCTTTATTTCAACAGCCGTGAAAAGGGATAGCATCTCAGGGCATGCATATGAAAAAAGAGTCAGCTAACAAGGCTAATATATACACTTCTAGGTCATCACGATGCCAAAACAATCTTTATGCACAGTTTCTTGCATGACAAAACAAAGCAGATACTCAGTAGAAACATTGCTAAACTTAGGGCAAGATAAAGTTGTGCCTAAATTTTCAAAACTGCAGATGACATGTGAACTGAGGGAAACTCTGATGGAGCTAAATATTCATACAGGATGGGATTATTTTTTTTTTTTTTTTTTTTTGCAGTGAGAAGCTGAAGGAACTTAATTTATAGACAGAAAAAAAAATGGTACATGCAACACCATTCAAGTGCCAGAATTAGGTGCTGGTCATAGACACTGTCCAGGTTATTGCTGCTGTCTCTCTGTATGCTCGTGCAAAACTGTAAAGCAAGCTATACTTCTGACATAAGCAAGATGCTTGCAAGTGTAACATTAAGCCAAAGAAGAGAGGGAAAACCTCAGAGGTTACTAGAAAAGAAAAGGACAATGCTTAAATTGGCTTGGGAGTGCTCATTTCATTAAAAATTGAACAAAAGATGTTTTTTCTTGGTAACAACAACATAAATAAAAAGAAAAGCCCGCAAAAACACTTCAAACAAATTTCTGTTGTGATAGATGAATAAGTTCGAATCAGAGTTCTGAGTGACTTGATTAAAAAAAAAAAAA